>OY992896.1:87515019-87595219 GCA_963921405.1 Cepaea hortensis
TGGCTGATTGGTTGATTGGTTGGTTAGCTGGATGGCTAATTGGTTGACTGGTTGGTTAGTTGGATGGCTGATTGGTTGATTGGTTGGTTAGCTGGATGGCTAATTGGTTGGTTAGTTGGATGGCTGATTGGTTGGCTAATTGGTTGGTTAGTTGGATGGCTTAATGGCTGATTAGTTGATTTGTTGATTAGTTGGATGGCTGATTGGTTGGTTAGTTGGATGGCTAATTGGTTGATTGGTTGGTTAGTTGGATGGCTGATTGGTTGGTTAGTTGGATGGCTGATTGGTTGATTGGTTGGTTAGTTGGATGGCTGATTGGATGATTGGTTGGTTAGCTGGATGGCTAATTTGTTGGTTAGTTAGATGACTGATTGGTTGGTTAGTTGGATGGCTGATTGGTTGATTGTTTGGTTAGTTGGATGGCTGATTGGTTGATTGGTTGGTTAGTTGGATGGCTGATTGGTTGATTAGTTGGATGGCTGATTGGTTGATTGGTTTGTTAGTTGGATGGCTGATTGGCTAACTGGTTGGTTAGTTGGATGGCTGATTGGCTAATTGGTTGGTTAGTTGGATGGCTGATTGGTTGGTTAGTTGGATGGCTGATTGGTTGATTGGTTGGTTAGCTGGATGGCTAATAGGTTGGTTAGTTGGATGGCTGATTGGTTGATTGGTTAGCTGGATGGCTAATTGGTTGATTGGTTGGTTAGCTGGATGGCTGATTGGTTGGTTAGTTGGATGGCTGATTGGTTATTTAGCTGGATGGCTAATTGGTTGGTTAGTTGGATGGCTGATTGGTTGGTTAGCTGGATGGCTAATTGGTTGGTTAGTTGGATGGCTGATTGGTTGATTGGTTGGTTAGTTGGATGGCTGATTGGTTGATTGGTTGGTTAGCTGGATGGCTAATTGGTTTGTTAGTTGGATGGCTGATTGGTTGATTGGTTGGTTAGTTGGATGGCTGATTGGTTGATTGGTTGGTTAGCTGGATGGCTAATTGGTTGGTTAGTTGGATGGCTGATTGGTTGATTGGTTGGTTAGTTGGATGGCTGATTGGTTGATTGGTTATTTAGCTGGATGGCTAATTGGTTGGTTAGTTGGATGGCTGATTGGTTGGTTAGCTGGATGGCTAATTGGTTGGTTAGTTGGATGGCTGATTGGTTGATTGGTTGGTTAGCTGGATGGCTGATTTGTTGGTTAGTTGGATGGCTGATTGTTTGATTGGTTGGTTAGTTGGATGGCTGATTGGTTGGTTAGTTGTATGGCTGATTGGTTAATTGGTTGGTTAGTTGGATGGCTGATTGGTTGATTAGTTGGATCGCTGATTGGTTGATTGGTTGGTTAGTTGGATGGCTGATTGGTTAATTGGTTGGTTAGTTGATTGTTTGGTTAGTTCGATGGCTGATTGATTGATTGGTTGGTTAGTTGGATGGCTGATTGGTTGATTGGTTGGTTAGTTGGATGGCTGATTGGTTGATTGGTTGGTTAGTTGGATGGCTGATTGGTTGATTTGTTGGTTAGTTGGATGGTTGATTGGTTGATTGGTTGGTTAGTTGGATGGCTGATTGGTTGGTTAGCTAATGGCTGGTTGGTTGATTGGTTGATTAGTTGGATGGCTGATTGGTTGGTTAGTTGGATGACTGATTGGTTGATTGGTTGGTTAGTTGGATGGCTGATTGGTTGATTGGTTTGTTAGTTGGATGGCTGATTGGTTGATTGGTTGGTTAGTTGGATGGCTGATTGGTTGGTTAGTTGGATGGCTGATTGGTTGATTGGTTGGTTAGTTGGATGGCTGATTGGTTGATTGGTTGGTTAGCTAATGGCTGGTTGGTTGATTGGTTGGTTAGTTGGATGGCTGATTGGTTGATTGGTTGGTTAGTTGGATGGCTGATTGGTTGGTTAGTTGGATGGCTGATTGGTTGATTGGTTGGTTAGTTGGATGGCTGATTGGTTGATTGGTTGGTTAGCTGGATGGCAGATTGGTTGATTGGTTGGTTAGCTGGATGGCTGATTGGTTGATTGGTTGGTTAGCTAATGGCTGGTTGGTTTATTGGTTGGTTACGTGGATGGCTGATTGGTGGAATCGTTGGTTAGCAGGATAGTTGGTTGGTTGATTGGTGTGTTAGCTGGATGTCTGGTTGGTTAATTGGCTAGTTAGTTAGTTGGCTGGTTAGTTAATTTGTTAGTTGAGTCGTTGGTTGGTTAGTTGAATGGCTGGTTAGATGAATGACTAGCAAGTTGGTTGGTTTGTTAATTTATTAGTTGATTGGCTGGTTTGCTAGGTGGTTGCCACTCTAGAAGACTTAGATTTAACATTAAAGTCACGTGCAATGACTACGCATCGTTTCCGCCCTGGTGTGGCCGCGTGTATCGAAGTGTGGTTGATGCAGAGACTTAGCCGGGTCCTAGTACCGAAGTGCTACACCCACGGAGACAATGTGTGGCCACCCCACCACATATTGATGCATGTATCATTGCGCGTGTGCAGTCGTCCCAAGTTCTGACATCACTCTGTATACATTGCATGCTTCCGATGTTGCTAGGGTATGAAGATTTAATCTCGCCGATCTTATTTGAGTTTAATCAAGATTTAATCTCGCCGATCTTATTTGAGTTTAATCAAGATTTAATCTCGCCGATCTTATTTCAGTTTAATCAAGATTTAATCTCGCCGATCTTATTTGAGTTTAATCAAGATTTAATCTCGCCGATCTTATTTGAGTTTAATCAGGATTTAATCTCGCCAATCTTATTTCAGTTCAATGCAGACACCTGGGAGACTGATCCCGAGTATGCTGAGTTGAAGCGTAAACGAGGCTACCAATACGAAGATGTGCTGGAGATTTCTCGAGAAGCCCTCTCCAATTACGATGAAATGGTAGTTATGACCACCACAGTCGTCATCATCATCATCATCATCATCATCATCATCATCATCATCATCATCACCAACACTACCATTCTCATTTTAATGATGGCGCCCACAATATCAGCCAAGGTTGTTCTTACTTGTTTGTTCTTTCTCCTTCTGTGCGCATCTTCAGAAGTCAATCTGAAAAAGCTCTCAGAAAGCACAGTCATCGGGGGCTTGTTGACGTCTCCACAACTTTGTCCTCGTGTGGAGCGGGGGTATGGCAAAATACTTTTATCATGATTCGGAATGCAGCATGAACTATTAGTAGATCGGCGACAAATAACGTCATCATCATCATCAAGTGCCGTGCCGGCTGGCGTAGGCGTTCATGGCTCTCCACAGATCTCGGTCTTTGATTTTCTGGATCAACTCTGCTGCTGATATTCCTCCGTGCCACCGTCTCAATCCATCCAGCATCATTTCTCTTGGTCTGCCTCTGCTTCTCTTCCCCTCGATCTTTCCAGTTGTCACGATGTTCTCCAATGCCTCTCTTCTCATTACATGACCAAAGAAAGTCGTTTGTCTCTTTCTTATTGTTGTATATAGTGTTCTAGTTTCATTAGCCTGTTTCAGGCAGTCGTCATTAGTTACTCTGGCAGTCCAAGGAATTCTCAACATTCGAACAGTCTTGTCAAATAACTACAAATAACGTACACATGGAATTAACATCGGTCAGTGCAGTGTACGACCGGGTTTAACATGTCTGTTGCCAGCAGATAGAGCAACGAGCAGGACATTACAATTTGTAACATGTGTAACAACGTTTAAGGGTGGTCCATTTCGGCACGGCTCACTGGACATGGGACAAGCTGACACTGACCTCTTGGCCTGTGTTATTATTTATGACGTGTCTTCCTGTCTTACATGACCTGCTAATTGACGTGTCTTCCTTGTCACATGACCTTCTATATGACGTGTTTTCCCATGTTACATGACCTGCTAATTGACGTGTCTTCCTTGTCACATGACCTTCTGTATGACGTGCCTTCCCGTGTTACATGACCTTCTATATAACGTGTCTTCCTGTATGACATGACCTTCTATATGACGTGTTTTCCTATGTCACATGACCTTCTATATGACGTGTCTTCCTGTATGACATGACCTTCTATATGACGTGTTTTCCTATGTCACATGACCTTCTATATGACGTGCCTTCCTGTGTTACATGACCTTCTATATGACGTGTCTTCCTGTGTTATATTAGTATTACCTTCTATATGACGCGTCTTCATGTGTTGTGAGCTTCTATATGACGTGTCTTTCTGTGTTATGAACTTCTATATGACGTCTGTGTCACATTCTGTATGACGTGCCTTCCTGTGTTACATGACCTTCTATATGACGTGTCTTCCTGTGTTACATGACCTTCTGTGTGACGTGTCGTCCTGTATCACATGTCACTATTGTCATGATTTTCCCGCCCTGCCCTCCCAGCTGCAGACGTTCCACGCCGAGCACCTGCACGCAGACGAGGAGATCCGGTTCGTCATCGAGGGCGGGGGATACTTCGACCTGAGGGACTCCACCGACAGGTGGATCCGTGTGCACGTGGCCAAGAACGACCTGTTGATTTTACCTGCGGGAATCTACCACCGATTTACTCTGGACAAACAGGTGAGAACACTGGTGAATACATGTCTGTTTTGTCTTTTGTCTGTGGTTTACATCATCATCACCACAACCATCATCATCATCATCAATACTACCACCGCCACCACCACCACCATCATCATCATCATCATCATCCAGTATTCCAGTTCTTGAATGTCTGCATCGATATCTCTGTGCATGTCTGTGTTGACAATACCCACATCCCGTGAATGAAACATCACAGGTTACGTTACAAACATATGGCTAGTCGCATCTAGTGAATGAGATCACATGAATTCACACACACACACACTCTCTCACACACACACACACTATGATCAGTCGTAGCTAGTGAATGAAATCATATGAATTTACTCTCTCTCACACACACATGATCAATCGTAGCTAGTGAATGAAATCACATGAATTCTCTCTCTCACACACACCACCCACACACACACAGAGAGAGAGAGAGAGAGAGAGAGAGAGAGAGAGAGAGAGAGAGATGATCAAATCGTTGCTACTGAATGAGATGACATGAATTCACTCACACACACATATATTATTAGTCGTAGTTAGTAAATGAGATCACATGAATTCACACACACACACGCACATATATGATCAGTCGTTGGTAGTGAATGAGATCACACGAATTCACTCACACACACACATATGATCAGTCAAAGCTAGTGAATGAGATCACATGAATTCACCCACACACACACACACACATATATGATCAGTCATAGCAAGTGAATGAGATCACATGAATTCACTCTCTCTCTCTCTCTCTCTCACACACACACACATGCTCATTCATGGCTAGTGCATGAGATAACATGAATTTGGTGAATTCTTCACTCACATACACATGGTTACCTGCAGCTAGTGAATGAGATAACATGAATTCACTCACAAATACATGATGAATTAAAGCTAGTGAATGAGATCACATAATTTCACTTTCAGAATTTCATCCGAATGAAGCGCCTGTTTGTGGAGGAGGTCGTGTGGAAGGCGACAAATCGCCCTGAAGCTGAAGGACTTCCGGCGCGGAAACACTACCTTCAGGCGATGATGGCCAGTTAAGCTCAAGAATTGATGGTTGATTGAAGAATGACTGTGTGTGCTTGATTAGCTGTCTGCTCGGGGCCCGTGAAAGCAGATTAGGATTAGCTGCAATCCTTGTTCTTGCGGCTCAGATGATTGTATGACTTCTGTATTATTTGTCTGCCCTTTACTTCCAACTGCAACATAAATCTGAACCAACTCACGGCAAGCCGCCCAGTCGGTGGCCACTTCCTGAAGATCGCGCCACGTCCTCACATGATGCACGTCTATTTATAACTCTTTTTTCCCCAGCCATTTTGGTTCTTCCTCTGCTATGCGAGCTTGTATCTACGAATTCAAATCGTAATCCCGCGCATACTGCTTTCGAAATACAGCTGCGGCAGATTTGGTAGGAGAACGCCTTGCGTTGGTTTCCATACCATTGTATGAGTGGCGGTTGTTCAGAAAGCAAGGAAACTACTTAATGTCAACTTGTCTAGGAATCACAAACAGCAAAACAATTCTGGAGTTGACTGCCATGTCCTGTAAGGATATGCAACTAACTAAATATTACAGTTTCCCAGTGGTTCCCAGTGGGAGGACTTTCTAGTGACATTATTTTCAGGTGTTCTCAATGTGTATCCTCTCAGCCCCTCTCCACTATCCTGAGATTTCCAGCTCTAATTATAATGCCCAGGCCAGTCATTCTGTCACACGTTTAATAACCAATATGTGTGACTTGGTTACTGGAGATCTTGTGACTAAATATGTGTGACTTGGTTACTGGAGATCTTGTGACTATATGTGTGACTTGATTACTGGAGATCTTGTGACTAAATATGTGTGACTTAGTTACTGGAGATCTTGTGACTAAATATGTGTGACTTGGTTACTGGAGATCTTGTGACTAAATATGTGTGACTTAGTTACTGGAGATCTTGTGACTAAATATGTGTGACTTGGTTACTGGAGATCTTGTGACTAAATATGTGTGACTTAGTTACTGGAGATCTTGTGACTAAATATGTGTGGTTTGGTTACTGGAGATCTTGTGACTAAACATGTGTGACTTGGTTACTGGAGATCTTGTGACTAAATATGTGTGACTTGGTTACTGGAGATCTTGTGACTAAACATGTGTGGTTTGGTTACTGGAGATTTTGTGACTAAATATGTGTGACTTAGTTACTGGAGATCTTGTGACTAAATATGTGTGACTTGGTTACTGGAGATCTTGTGACTAAATTTGTGTGGTTTGGTTACTGGAGATCTTGTGACTAAATATGTGTGACTTGGTTACTGGAGATCTTGTGACTAAACATGTGTGGTTTGGTTACTGGAGATTTTGTGACTAAATATGTGTGACTTAGTTACTGGAGATCTTGTGACTAAATATGTGTGACTTGGTTACTGGAGATTTTGTGACTAAATATGTGTGACTTGGTTACTGGAGATCTTGTGACTAAACATGTGTGGTTTGGTTACTGGAGATTTTGTGACTAAATATGTGTAATTTGGTTACTGGAGATCTTGTGACTAAATATTTGTGACTTTGTAACTGGAGATCTTGTGACTAAACATGTGACTTGGTTACTGGAGATCTTGTGACTAAACATGTGTGGTTTGGTTACTGGAGATTTTGTGACTAAATATGTGTGACTTGGTTACTGGAGATCTTGTGACTAAATATGTGTGACTTAGTTACTGGAGATCTTGTGACTAAATATGTGTGACTTAGTTACTGGAGATCTTGTGACTAAATATGTGTGACTTAGTTACTGGAGATCTTGTGACTAAATATGTGTAAACCAATGAACCGGTGACAGAAAACGGTGTGACTGAATATGTGTACCCAGAAAACCCACAATACTGTACAACCAGACAGTTGGCTTAAGACGTGTGGGACAGCAGAAACATGGATGAAGAGTCGACAAGGCGAAGACAATGTTCAAGCTAGGAGAATGTGGTCATCTGGAAGACCAGGACGCCAGTAGAAGAAGCAAGACAGAGCATAATGGGACATCCTTACATCCTACTGTCAATGCGGAGATGTCACTGTGCGTGTGTATGTAATATTAATGGCCACACATATGTGTGAACACACAAGTATAGCACTATAGCCATTTCGGATGTAACATGAACACACAGCTATAGCCATTTCGGATGTATTCAGATATTCTATTTTTATAAATTAAACGAAAATACACACCACAAGTACATACTATCTTTGTTTAAAAAAATAAACATTGACTGAAATGTGAATCTGTACCAGGCATTGTGATTGTTTGATGTACCTTATGTCATTCCCCAAGTGACCATATGTTGGTCTTTATGTCATTCCCCATGTGACCATATGTTGGTCTTTATGTCATCCCTAATGTGACCATATGTTGGTCTTTATGTCATCCCTAATGTGACCATATGTTGGTCTTTATGTCATCCCTAATGTGACCATATGTTGGTCTTTATGTCAGCCCTAATGTGACCATATGGTGGTCTTTATGTCAGCCCTAATGTGACCATATGTTGGTCTTTATGTCATCCCTAATGTGACCATATGTTGGTCTTTATGTCATCCCTAATGTGACCATATGGTGGTCTTTATGTCATCCCTAATGTGACCATATGGTGGTCTTTATGTCATCCCCAATGTGACCATATGTTGGTCTTTATGTCCTCCCTCATGTGACCATATGGTGGTCTTTATGTCATCCCTGTGACCATATTTCGGTCTTTATGTCATCCCTAATGTGACCATATGTTGGTCTTTGTCATCCCTGTGACCATATTTTGGTCTTTATGTCATCCCTCATGTGACCATATGTTGGTCTTTATGTCATCCCTCATGTGACCATATGTTGGTCTTTATGTCATCCCTCATGTGACCATATGTTGGTCTTTATGTCATCCCTCATGTGACCATATGTTGGTCTTTATGTCATCCCTCATGTGACCATATGTTGGTCTTTATGTCATCCCTCATGTGACCATATGTTGGTCTTTATGTCATCCCTAATGTGACCATATGTTGGTTTTTATGTCATCCCTAATGTGACCATATGTTGGTCTTTATGTCATCCCTAATGTGACCATATGTTGGTCTTTATGTCATCCCTCATGTGACCATATGTTGGTCTTTATGTCATCCCTAATGTGACCATATGGTGGTCTTTATGTCATCCCTAATGTGACCATATTTTGGTCTTTATATCATACCTAATGTGACCATATGTTGGTCTTTATGTCATCCCTGTGACCATATGTTGGTCTTTATGTCATCCCTCATGTGACCATATGTTGGTCTTTATGTCATCCCTAATGTGACCATATGTTGGTCTTTATGTCATCCCTCATGTGACCATATGTTGGTCTTTATGTCATCCCTCATGTGACCATATGTTGGTCTTTATGTCATCCCTCATGTGACCATATGTTGGTCTTTATGTCATCCCTCATGTGACCATATGTTGGTCTTTATGTCATCCCTAATGTGACCATATGTTGGTTTTTATGTCATCCCTAATGTGACCATATGTTGGTCTTTATGTCATCCCTAATGTGACCATATGTTGGTCTTTATGTCATCCCTCATGTGACCATATGTTGGTCTTTATGTCATCCCTAATGTGACCATATGGTGGTCTTTATGTCATCCCTAATGTGACCATATTTTGGTCTTTATATCATACCTAATGTGACCATATGTTGGTCTTTATGTCATCCCTGTGACCATATGTTGGTCTTTATGTCATCCCTCATGTGACCATATGTTGGTCTTTATGTCATCCCTCATGTGACCATATGTTGGTCTTTATGTCATCCCTAATGTGACCATATGTTGGTCTTTATGTCATCCCTCATGTGACCATATGTTGGTCTTTATGTCATCCCTCATGTGACCATATGTTGGTCTTTATGTCATCCCTAATGTGACCATATGTTGGTCTTTATGTCATCCCTAATGTGACCATATGTTGGTCTTTATGTCATCCCTGTGACCATATGTTGGTCTTTATGTCATCCCTCATGTGACCATATGTTGGTCTTTATGTCATCAGTCATGTGACCATATGTTGGTCTTTATGTCATCCCTAATGTGACCATATGTTGGTCTTTATATCATCCCTAATGTGACCATATGTTGGTCTTTATATCATCCCTAATGTGACCATATGTTGGTCTTTATATCATCCCCATGTAACCATATGTTGGTCTTTATGTCATCACCATGTGACCATATGGTGGTCTTTATGTCATCCCTAATGTGACCATATGGTGGTCTTTATGTCATCCCTAATGTGACCATATGGTGGTCTTTATGTCATCCCTAATGTGACCATATGGTGGTCTTTATGTCATCCCTAATGTGACCATATGGTGGTCTTTAAACATTCCTCTCGATGCCCTCAATGCCATACAGGCCCTGCCAACTCTTGCCCACCTGGACACACTTCCCACCATAACAGAAGTTAAGTGTGCTATAAATGAACTTGCATCTGGCAAGGCTCCAGGTAACGATGGGATTCCAATAGAGGTTATCAGGAGTGGGCAAGGCACACTCACACTACAGATCCACCAGCTAATAGAGCTATGCTGGCGAGAAGGACAAGTCCCACAGGATTTCAAAACTGTACAAGAACAAGGGAGATCGGAGCGACTGCAACAACTATAGGGGCATCTCACTTCTGTGTATTGTTGGAAAAGTATTTGCCAGAATTGTTCTACGCAGACTTAAAAGTCCTAGGAGATCAAGTCTACCCCGAATCACAGTGTGGCTTTCGACAGAACCGGTCTACCATTAATGTGATATTCTCATTGCGACAAATGCAAGAAAAATGCCGTGAACAGAATCAACAACTGTTTATTGCCTTCATCGACCTCACAAAGGCATTTGATTTGGTCAGTCGTGAGGGTCTGTTCAAGGCACTAAAGAAGATTGGCTGCCCACCAACTCTTCTGTCCATTGTGGAATCGTTCCATACAGGCATGAAGGGTATAATCAAGTTTGATGGTGCAACTTCAGAAAAGTTTCAAATCAAGAATGAAATTAAGCAAGGTTGTGTACTAGCCTCTTTGGAATATACTTTTCACTTCTACTGAAATATGCCTTTCGTGATCAGGATGGTGGTAAATACATTCACTCATGCTCAGATGGCGGCCTCTACAATGCTCAGAGATTGAAGGCCAAGACCAAAATTAGGAGGGTACTGATCAGAGAGTTGCTGTTTGCAGATGATGCTGCAGTTACGACCCACTCTGAGGAAGAATTACAATGTCTACTATCTGCATTCTCCAATGCTTGTTCTGAATTTGGTTTAACAATTAGCACAAAGAAGACACAGATTATGTCACAAAGTGCACGTGGGGTACCATCAATCTTTATTGACGACGCCGAACTTGAGATAGTGGATCATTTCACATATCTAGGATAAGAGGTGAATAGCAAATTATCCCTAGATCAGGAAATCAACATCAGGATTGGCAAGGCAGCAACGACAATGAACATGTTAGCAAAAAGAGTTTGGGAGAACAGGAAGCTTATTGCCAAAACAAAAGTCCTCGTCTACCAAGCCTGTGTCCTTAGTACTCTTCTTTATGGCAGTGAAGCCTGGACAACTTGCTCACACCAAGAGAAACGTTTAAACAGCTTTCATTTGCGGTGTCTGCGAAGAATACTTGGTATTAAGTGGCAAGACAAAATTACAAATACTGAAGTATTGGAAAGATCAGGTTGTGTGACAGTTTATTCCATGCTCAGTCTTCATAGACTTAGATGGATAGGGCATGTTAGGAGGATGGATGATGGTAGAATACCAAAGGATATCTTTTTTGGTGAATTACAGATGGGTAGGAGATCTCAGGGTCGGCCTCTACTACGATACAAAGATGTGTGTAAGCGGGACATGATTGATACAGGCATTGATAATGCACATTGGGAGCAAGTTGCCGCTGAACGTGTTGCATGGAGGGCAAATATCTTAAATGGAATAAAGACAAAGGAGAAAGTTAGTCGACAGATCATCCTCAATGCACATCGAGCCATTCAGTCCAAATGTGCTCGGATCCCCTACTCAGCAAATCCCGCAGCGTATAGCGGCTAACAACACCAGTTCTGTGTTGGTTTATTAATCTTCTTTGGCTTCCTACGTAGTGTTCATGTTTGGCCACCCCTCTTTTAATTTACTGTTCTCGCATCCTGACCATGGGTGTAGATTCACAGTCATCACTTGGTTCTTGCGAACGACTTTCTTCTCGCAAAGCATTCAGAGTGTCAGCCTGGTCCATGGCGCGTCCGCCTTCCACAGTAGCTAGTTCGTTAGTCAGCCCGAGAAAGGAGAAAGTGACTGTAGATAGTCACACACTGAGCATGTGAGACGTCAGATGTTGTGTTATGGTGGAAATTACCATGTGTTCACATGCATCCACTGAGAACAAAGATGTACATCGCAAATTGGTCTTATCAGTCACATCCGCTACCGCCATGGGTTTTAGCTATTATGCCTGTTTTGTAGCACAATGTAACAAACTATCGTCTGTGAGGACGGCAAGGTGCCAATCCATGTGACCATATGTTGGCTTTTATGTCATTCCTTATGTGACCATATGTTGGTCTTTATGTCATTCCAAACACAGATTACTTTGTCAGTACCAAACACAGTGTTGTATTTCTAACATTCAACTGCCTTGGACAGAGAATTTGGGATGATGTAGTATTTGATGAGAATTAGGTATACATCTGGTGACCTCAGAGTTCCCCCCTGGGGATGCAACAGTGAGGAGTGCACTGTGTGTACATGGAGTACTTCCTGTGTTCCAGCTGTATGTAATCTAAACCACATCACATGGACACAGGTTACGACCACCACAACTGAGAGATACGTCTGTGCCACCCTCACCATTCACATCCCTGTCCCCCGACACTGTAATTCTCAGCCCATCAAGCATTCCAACAACAACAACAACAAATATGATTATTCACACTGACATTTATCACTGTTCCCAGACAGAGAAATTCATTCCATATCAATGTTTTAGACATGATTATATTCATAAAATGACAATCCTGATAAACATATGTTTTCACTTGCATCAAGGAAGGACACTGTTCTGGCATGGCTCAGCAATCATGGCCCAGCAAACTGATCACATTTGGAATGAGCAAGTTACACAAAGACATAAATCCACAATATGTACACCTGATTATACACCTGGGCAGGTGTCCAGCTGTGGGCTGTCTATACCATCCTAAAGCTATCACACAGGTCAGTGCACTGAGTGTCTACACACTCAACCTGTGCACAGCACTGTCTGCACACACCGACACGTTCATGAGTTCACATGGAAACAGTGCATGAAGATATTCAGCTTCTGGACCAGCCCACACAAACTTGTTCAGAAAATGTGAAATGATGTGAACTGTCAAGACTGTAGTTATCTCAGTGTGTGGCTATTTGTGCACTTGTACAGTTACAGGTGGTTCCAAGAGAAGCCCAGCAATCCACTGTACAAATAAACAGGCTCAAAAAAGGAAGAGAGTAAATCCGCAAACGCGGAGTCACACACGGGGAAAACCACCCAGCCTAACATCAAGAGTGGCAACACTAAACATCTGTGGTTTTGGACAGAAAGAAGTAGAACTTCTGAACTTTATGAAAACACAACAAACGACTCATGCCAAACAATACACCAGTGCATCTAGCAGAATTCAAGATCACACAATCAGTGCACAGAAGCACTGACTTTGCAGAAGCATGGACTCTAGAGGAGCACTGACTACAGAAGCACTGATTCTACAGGAGCACTGACTCTATGGGAGCACTCACTCTAAAGAAGCACTGACTCTACAGAAGAAAACTCCACATGTTACCAGTGCTCATCTGAGGATTCAACCTCACACCTAACACCACTGCCCAGGAATACGCATGTTCAAGAATTCAACATATCACATGACATCTCACACCCAACAACTCTGCCATGACATAGCTACATTGAAGAATTCAACATATCACATGACATCTCACACCCAACTACACTGCCATGACATGGTTAATTGAGGAATATAACACACGCAAACACAAGTATATAATTATCTGTACAAATACACTAAAAATATACAAAATGAAAAACCCTGCTAACTCATATTTGATAAACGATATCCTTAATTAAAATCTCCCACATATTAATTATTGAATCACTTAAAAAAAACAAAAAGGAACTATGAGATAATCCCAGGCCTCAGATATGCAGATGGCAAGGTTCTCCTCTCAAACAGTGCTACAGGACTGGGAGACCTGACCCTGTCTCGTGTCAAAGGTCACAGTGAAGATCACAATCTGCTCCGGAAGGTTAAAGAGGAAAGCACTCCTAAGTGTCAGCGGACAGAACTACATGCTAATTTATAAACAAAAATCCCAATCAGTAATGAAGAAATGAAGATGTCACAGGCTGTGAATCCAGTGGCTACTGACTTAGTCAACAACCACTGGGACTGGTGAACACTAGACATGGCACAGACTGAATCCCGTGGCTACTGACATAGTCAACAACCACTGGAACTGGTGAACACTAGACATGGCACAGACTGAATCCCGTGGCTACTGACATAGTCAACAAGCACTGGAACTGGTGAACACTAGACATGGCACAGACTGAATCCCGTGGCTACTGACATAGTCAACAAGCACTGGAACTGGTGAACACTAGACATGGCACAGGCTGTGGGTACTGACTTAGTCAACAACCACTGGAACTGGTGAACACTAGACATGGCACAGGCTGTGGCTACTGACTTAGTCAACAACCACTGGAACTGGTGAACACCAGACATGGCACAGGCTGTGGCTACTGACTTAGTCAACAATCACTGGGACTGGTGAACACTAGACATGGCACAGGCTGTGGCTACTGACTTAGTCAACAACCACTGGAACTGGTGAACACTAGACATGGCACAGGCTGTGGCTACTGACTTAGTCAACAAGCACTGGAACTGGTGAACACTAGACATGGCACAGACTGAATCCCGTGGCTACTGACATAGTCAACAACCACTGGAACTGGTGAACACTAGACATGGCACAGGCTGTGGGTACTGACTTAGTCAACAACCACTGGAACTGGTGAACACTAGACATGGCACAGGCTGTGGCTACTGACTTAGTCAACAACCACTGGAACTGGTGAACACTAGACATGGCACAGACTGAATCCCGTGGCTACTGACTTAGTCAACAACCACTGGAACTGGTGAACACTAGACATGGCACAGACTGAATCCCGTGGCTACTGATTTAGTCAACAAGCACTGGAACTGGTGAACACTAGACATGGCACAGACTGAATCCCGTGGCTACTGATTTAGTCAACAAGCACTGGAACTGGTGAACACTAGACATGGCACAGACTGAATCCCGTGGCTACTGATTTAGTCAACAAGCACTGGAACTGGTGAACACTAGACATGGCACAGACTGAATCCCGTGGCTACTGACTTAGTCAACAATCACTGAGACTGGTGAACACTAGACATGGCACAGACTGAATCCCGTGGCTACTGATTTAGTCAACAATCACTGAGACTGGTGAACACTAGACATGGCACAGACTGAATCCCGTGGCTACTGATTTAGTCAACAATCACTGAGACTGGTGAACACTAGACATGGCACAGATTGAATCCCGTGGCTACTGACTTAGTCAACAATCACTGAGACTGGTGAACACTAGACATGGCACAGACTGAATCCCGTGGCTACTGACATAGTCAACAACCACTGGAACTGGTGAACACTAGACATGGCACAGATTGAATCCCGTGGCTACTGATTTAGTCAACAATCACTGAGACTGGTGAACACTAGACATGGCACAGACTGAATCCCGTGGCTACTGATTTAGTCAACAATCACTGAGACTGGTGAACACTAGACATGGCACTGCTGAGGTCATACAGTACTGGTAGGTCAGGGCACAACCCCACACAAGTGACAGTCACATGGTAACAGCCTGCCTGTGTCACGTGCCAACACAATGATGTGAGGATGTCACCATCACTAAAGATTACCAACAAATTCTGACAACACCACAGGCCCAGAAGAAGACACAACACTGACATTCCACAAAATGTGGACATAGAAATCCACTGACCCTTACACAGGACCATGTCACAGACACTGAGATACTTTATCCATGGTCTCGTCACAGGACCATGTCACAGATGCTGAAATACTTTGTCCATGTTCACGTCACCATAGTTTGGACAGAAGACTGATGGAAGGTATGGCTCTTGACACAAGTCCAGGGCTCACCCAGCACTAAGATGGAAACAGGAGACTGTAGACAGGAGACTGTAGACATTTTCTACATGAAAATATGAGACAGGAGACTGTAGACATTTTCTACATGAAAATATGAGAGACAGGAGATTGTAGATAACTTCTACATGAAAGTGTGTGAGACAGGAGACAAGGCCACAGATGGAGAATCTGTACAGGGGATCATGATGCCAGCCATCTTCTACACAAGGCCAGCTGCATGCAGATAAGTCAAGTTAAACATTTCAAGTAAAATATCTACAGTGGACAAAAATACACAAAATATAATCACTTATCTGGAACATGAAACCAACACCTGTTCTAAACCCGCCTGATGTCAATGTCTATATTATAACTGATACATTCTCCAAACCCGATTGATGACAATATTTATATTATAACTGATACATTCTCCAAACCCGATTGATGACAATATCTATATTATAACTGATACATTCTCCAAACCCACCAGATGACAATATCTATATTATAACTGATACATTCCCCAAAACCAACTGATGACAATATCTATATTATAACTGATACATTCTCCAAACCCACCAGATGACAATATCTATATTATAACTGATACATTCTCCAAACCCACCAGATGACAATATCTATATTATAACTGATACATTCTCCAAACCCATTAGATGACAATATCTATATTATAACTGATACATTCTCCAAACCCACCAGATGACAATATTTATATTATAACTGATACATTCCCCAAACCCACCAGATGACAATATTTATATTATAACTGATACATTCCCCAAACCCAACTGATGACAATATCTATATTATAACTGATACATTCCCTAAACCCACCAGATGACAATATATTATAAGTGATACATTCCCCAAACACACTAGATGACAATATCTACATTATAACTGATATATTCCCCCAAACCCACCCAATGACAGTTATCTGTATTACAACTGAAGCCTCCCCCCTACCCCAATATTTCCACCAGACATGTATGTAAGACTCTAGGACAGACACTGTGCGAAGACTGCAGCCCTGCGGTTGTAATCTGCGAACATTGTGATGGATTCCAGAAACAAAATGCTGTTGACAAGCTATCAACTGTTGAGTTGCCCAACATAAGGTCACTTCAAGGTGGCTGACATTACAAGTGGCCTGGTTCCACAGGGTTGATGGCTCTCCGGACACTTTTATCACCTGTGGATATTTATAATGACATGTGACCACCAATGTGAGGATATGTGCAGGCAGTTAAACATTGACATGACACTGGGAGATTATATATATATATATATATATATATATATATATATATATATATATATATATATATATATATATATATATATAAACAATATGTTCTACACATACCGTGGAGGACAAATGACATTACTGTGTGAACATATGTATATTTCAACTTGAAGGATTTATCTAGTTCAGTGGTTCTCAACCGGTTGGGAATTCCCCCCCCCCCCCCCCTCCCCCCTGGAATTTTAGGGTTTCAAGGGGAGGGGGAGGGGGAATTAAGATTATTTCAAGATCGCACTAATACAAGAACTGATTACTTGATATTGTTTTTCCCTTCATACTGTACGGTCCTGTACGTCTCACCCTTCTAAAATTCAATTTATAAAGTAAGTAGACCCACAAATCGTGTTTTATGTGGACGTCTAGACTTGTTTTAGTGTGTGCTATTAAATTTAGCTTCCATTATTACCTATACTGTGTAGGTGCGGAGGCGGGATTTTTAGGTAGGAAATACGAAAGGGAGGAATATGATTTCTAAAAATATGGTGAAGGGGGGCACGGGCCAAAATTTTAGGTAGGAAATTCTAAAAGGGGGGAGGGAATGACGTTATGACAATATGGTGAAGGGGGGCACGGGCCAAAAAAGGTTGAGAACCACTGATCTAGTTATTTTACTCTATGTTGTGTGAGTTCAGCAGTATACACCTGGCGAGATGCAGCGAAATATGTCAGGAAATAAATCGTGCAATCTATGGTTTGTGTCTTCATTTTTCATATATATATATATATGAAGAGTATACACAATATTTGACAACAATGGAATATATGTATATGCCTACACTTGACTAATCCAGAATATCTCCAGTCTTCACTTCACTAAACCAGAATAGCTCTAATCTTCACCTAACTAAACTAGAATATCTCTAATCTCCATATTGCTAAACCAGAACATCTCTAATCTTCACTTGACTAAACTATAATATATCTAATCTTCACTTGACTAAACTAGAATATCTCTAATCTTCACTTGACTAAACTAGAATATTTCTAATCTTTGCCTACTAAACTAGAATATGAGAATACATATTGGCTAATGTAAAGTTATTTAACATTTGACTAAATAGAAATGTAGTGAATCAACATGTTAGATCAGTGGTTCTCAACCGGTGGGGAATTCCCCCCCAGGGGGGAATTTCAGGGTTTCCAGGGGGGGAATGAAGACCATTTCAAGATCGTGTTAATACAAGAACCAATTACTTGACATAGTTTTTCCCTTCATACTTTACAGTTATGTATGTCTCGTCCTTCTAACATTCATTTTATAAAGTAAGTAGACCCACAAATCATGTTTTATGTGGATGTCTAGACTTGTTTTAGTATATGCTATTACATTTGCCTTCCACTTTTACGTATACTGTGTAGGGGTGAGGGGATTTTTAGATAGGAAATATGAAAGGGGGGGGGGGGGGGAATGACGTTCTGAAAATACGGTGAAGGGGGGAACGGGCCATATTTTTGATAGGAAGGGGGGGAATGGCGTTCTGAAAATTTGGTGAAGGGGGGAATGGGCCAAAAAAGGTTGAGAACCACTGTGTTAGATAAACTAGAAAACAGACTTAACTAGCATGTTACACAAAGATCAACACAAACCTGATCGAACACACACACACTAACTAGTGGAACAGAGTGAGTGAGTACAACATGTGAACTGACAGACATGCATCAGGGGATATAGATCAGCCACACAGATCACAGGTGAATGTGTGCTAGCTTGTGTACTGTTAGTGTAAACAGTAGATAGTGTTCTGTGATGTAGCACGATACAGTTACAGAGAATAGTGTTCTGTGATGTAGCATGATACAGTTAGAGAGGTTAATGTTCTGTGATGTAGCACGGTACAGTTAGAGGATAGTGTTCTGTGATGTAGCATGATACAGTTACAGAGGACAGTGTTCTGTGATGTAGCATGATACAGTTACAGAGGATAGTGTTCTGTGATGAAGCATGGTATAGTTACAGAGGATAGTGTTCTGTGATGTAGCTTGGTACAGTTACAGAGGATAGTGTTCTGTGATATAGTTACAGAGGATAGTGTTCTGTGATGTAGCATGGTACAGTTAGAGGATAGTGTTCTGTGATGTAGCACAATACAGTTACAGAGGATAGTGTTCTGTGATGTAGCTTGGTACAGTTACAGAGGATAGTGTTCTGTGATGTAGCTTGGTACAGTTACAGAGGATAGTGTTCTGTGATGTAGCATGATACAGTTAGAGGATAGTGTTCTGTGATGTAGCATGATACAGTTACAGAGGATAGTGTTCTGTGATATAGTTACAGAGGATAGTGTTCTGTGATGTAGCATGGTACAGTTACAGAGGATGGTGTTCTGTGATGTAGCATGATACAGTTACAGAGGATAGTGTTCTGTGATGTAGCATGATACAGTTACAGAGGATAGTGTTCTGTGATATAGTTACAGAGGATAGTGTTCTGTGATGTAGCATGATACAGTTACAGAGGATAGTGTTCTGTGATGTATCACAATACAGTTACAGAGGATAGTGTTCTGTGATGTAGCACGGTACAGTTACAGAGGATAGTGTTCTGTGATGTAGCACGGTACAGTTACAGAGGATAGTGTTCTGTGATGTAGCACGGTACAGTTACAGAGGATAGTGTTCTGTGATGTAGCACAGTACAGTCAGAGGATAGTGTTCTGTGATGTAGCATGATACAGTTACAGAGGATAGTGTTCTGTGATGTAGCACGGTACAGTTACAGAGGATAGTGTTCTGTGATATAGTTACAGAGGATAGTGTTCTGTGATGTAGCATGATACAGTTACAGAGGATAGTGTTCTGTGATGTATCACAATACAGTTACAGAGGATAGTGTTCTGTGATGTAGCACGGTACAGTTACAGAGGATAGTGTTCTGTGATGTAGCACGGTACAGTTACAGAGGATAGTGTTCTGTGATGTAGCACGGTACAGTTACAGAGTATAGTGTTCTGTGATGTAGCACAGTACAGTCAGAGGATAGTGTTCTGTGATGTAGCATGATACAGTTACAGAGGATAGTGTTCTGTGATGTAGCACGGTACAGTTACAGAGGATAGTGTTCTGTGATGTAGCATGATACAGTTACAAAGGATAGTGTTCTGTGATGTAGCATGGTATAGTTACAGAGGATAGTGTTCTGTGATGTAGAATGGTACAGTTAGAGGATAGTGTTCTGTGATGTAGCATGATAGTTACAAAGGATAGTGTTCTGTGATGTAGCATGATATAGTTACAGAGGATAGTGTTCTGTGATGTAGCATGATATAGTTACAGAGGATAGTGTTCTGTGATGTAGCACAGTACAGTTACAGAGGATAGTGTTCTGTGATGTAGCATGATACAGTTACAAAGGATAGTGTTCTGTGATGTAGCATGATATAGTTACAGAGGATAGTGTTCTGTGATGTAGCATGATACAGTTACAAAGGATAGTGTTCTGTGATGTAGCATGATATAGTTACAGAGGATAGTGTTCTGTGATGTAGCATGATACAGTTACAAAGGATAGTGTTCTGTGATGTAGCATGGTATAGTTACAGAGGATAGTGTTCTGTGATGTAGCATGATACAGTTACAGAGGATAGTGTTCTGTGATGTAGCACGATAGTTACAAAGGATAGTGTTCTGTGATGTAGCATGGTATAGTTACAGAGGATAGTGTTCTGTGATGTAGCATGATAGTTACAAAGGATAGTGTTCTGTGATGTAGCATGATACAGTTACAGAGGATAGTGTTCTGTGATGTAGCACAGTACAGTTACAGAGGATAGTGTTCTGTGATGTAGCATGATAGTTACAAAGGATAGTGTTCTGTGATGTAGCACAGTATAGTTACAGAGGATAGTGTTCTGTGATGTAGCATGATAGTTACAAAGGATAGTGTTCTGTGATGTAGCATGGTATAGTTACAGAGGATAGTGTTCTGTGATGTAGCATGATAGTTACAAAAGATAGTGTTCTGTGATGTAGCATGATACAGTTACAGAGGATAGTGTTATGTGATGTAGCACAGTACAGTTACAGAGGATAGTGTTCTGTGATGTAGCATGATAGTTACAAAGGATAGTGTTCTGTGATGTAGCATGATATAGTTACAGAGGATAGTGTTCTGTGATGTAGCATGATACAGTTACAAAGGATAGTGTTCTGTGATGTAGCATGATATAGTTACAGAGGATAGTGTTCTGTGATGTAGCATGATACAGTTACAAAGGATAGTGTTCTGTGATGTAGCATGGTATAGTTACAGAGGATAGTGTTCTGTGATGTAGCATGATACAGTTACAGAGGATAGTGTTCTGTGATGTAGCACGATAGTTACAAAGGATAGTGTTCTGTGATGTAGCATGGTATAGTTACAGAGGATAGTGTTCTGTGATGTAGCATGATAGTTACAAAGGATAGTGTTCTGTGATGTAGCATGATACAGTTACAGAGGATAGTGTTCTGTGATGTAGCACAGTACAGTTACAGAGGATAGTGTTCTGTGATGTAGCATGATAGTTACAAAGGATAGTGTTCTGTGATGTAGCACAGTATAGTTACAGAGGATAGTGTTCTGTGATGTAGCATGATAGTTACAAAGGATAGTGTTCTGTGATGTAGCATGGTATAGTTACAGAGGATAGTGTTCTGTGATGTAGCATGATAGTTACAAAAGATAGTGTTCTGTGATGTAGCATGATACAGTTACAGAGGATAGTGTTATGTGATGTAGCACAGTACAGTTACAGAGGATAGTGTTCTGTGATGTAGCATGATAGTTACAAAGGATAGTGTTCTGTGATGTAGCACAGTATAGTTACAGAGGATAGTGTTCTGTGATGTAGCATGATAGTTACAAAGGATAGTGTTCTGTGATGCAGCTCTATAACATGGTACAGTCACATTAAGAATTGTTCTGAAGAATTGTGACTCAACAATAGAACATGGTATGATGACATTGTGAATTGTTCTGTGACACAACACTAGAACATACCAGGAACATGAAACAGTCCAGCATAAATAACTATGCATGTGATGCAGTGATGTTACGAGCAGTATAAAGAACTTGCTGTCTCAGTAGAGATCCATCATTGGGTATTGTAAAATATTGTAGTACAATGTCGCTAAGACAGCACGCCCCTATGCTACTATCTCTCACAAAAGACCCATCATTGAGGTATTGTAACATCTGTAGTACGGGGTAGCTAAGACAGCAGATACATATGCTACTGTCCCAAAACAGAAACATCAAACAGCGGATCACACACATAAGAACATACACATGTATTAGTTTAAGCTGGACGGTTATATGTATGTTGTAAGCTGTACAGTTGGTTATATGTATGTTATAAGCTGTAAGTTTATATGTACGTTATAAGCTGTGCAGTTATATGTATGTTATAAGCCGTAAGGTTATATGTTATAAGCTGTATGGTTATATGTATGCAGTTTAACATAGTTTAACCGTAATTGTGTACATATATGTACACATCCAGCTGGCAGCTGGTGTAAGCTGCAGGTACACATTGTTCTCTAGAAAACTCAACAGAAAACACAATCACTAATCATGATACTGGTGCTTGCCCACAATATCATTGATAATATCACCAATATATATTCCCATGCTCAGTATATGCAAGAATATGTGCGTGCTAGTATGAGAAGATAACATGTGCTCTACATTCAGTTCTGACATACAAAACAAAACCGATAGTAAACAGTACAGATGTTTGGAATGCAAACATTATATACTGATGACTGCCCATACACATTGTATATAGATGATCATCACAAACATACAGAAAAATAGCTGTGGCACAAACATATAGATGACCATCACACAAACATACAGAAAAATAGCTGTGGCACAAACATATAGATGACCATCACACAAACATACAGAAAAATAGCTGTGGCACAAACATATAGATGACCATCACACAAACATACAGAAAAATAGCTGTGGCACAAACATATAGATGACCATCACACAAACATACAGAAAAATAGCTGTGGCACAAACATATAGATGACCATCACACAAACATACAGAAAACCAGCTGTGGCACAAACATATAGATGACCATCACACAAACATACAGAAAACCAGCTGTGGCACAAACATATAGATGACCATCACACAAACATACAGAAAACCAGCTGTGGCACAAACATATAGATGACCATCACACAAACATACAGAAAACCAGCTGTGGCATAAACATATAGATGACCATCACACAAACATACAGAAAAACAGCTGTGGCACAAACACACAGATGACCATCCACAAACATACAGAAAACCAGCTGTGGCACAAACACATAGATGACCATCACACAAACATATAGAAAAATAGCTGTAGCACAAACATATAGATGACCATCACACAAACATACAGAAAACCAGCTGTGGCACAAACACATAGATGACCATCACACAAACATATAGAAAAATAGCTGTGGCACAAACATATAGATGACCATCACAAACATACAGAAAACCAGATGTGGCACAAACATATAGATGACCATCACACAAACATACAGAAAAAAAACAGCTGTGGCACAAACATATAGAAAGATAAGTATCATCCCCCAGAAATGACTTTCACACAAGTACACACAAACAGATGACTGCCACACAAGTACACACAAACAGATGACTGCCACACGAAGTACACACAAATTGATGACTGCCACACAAGCACACACAAATTTATGATTGCCACACGAAGTACACACAAATTGATGACTGCCACACAAGTACACACAAACAAATACTGCCCCACAAGTTCACCAAATTGTGCCATCCCTTTGCCAGAGATACTGGCTGACTGTTATTAGCTAAATAAAAAAAACAAGAAAAGTTCCAGAAAATCTACAATGCAGCAGAAACAACTGGAATACACAAGAAAGCATGATGTCAGTTGGAAGCCATTTATACAACAGAAATTCTACAGAAAAATGCTAGCATGATGTCAGCGTGCTAAAAAATGGCAATATACATTGTGTGAATCATTTGGGTTGTATTGTTTGTCATGTCAAGTTGTTGCTAACCCCATTTAACTTCCTGGCATCACTTGGCACAGACTACGAGTGCATGCGTCTCAACTATGAGTGTCTGAATCTCAACTATGAGTGTGCGAATCTCAGTGTTGCGTGCAACCAGGTTAAAGAACATAGTCAACTGTACTAGAAACTACCTGATTCTTGCTGGTAAATTCAGAAATGAGCAGGCATACCACACAGAACTGTGAGCTAGTACATGCAAATCTACACCATTCCCAGTGGCTGCTCAGCTAAGTACTGACAAGTGTGAAAACTAGTAAACCCCCCATAGACTTGTGTCATTGACAAGATTCTGTGAGAAACGTGACTGCAAAACTGGACTATGCATCAACAACCCAAGACACATACAGAAGCATGCACAAGGGACCACAGCTGATAATTTAAACACTATTAATACGATATTATCAAACAAATCCCTCATATGGGCCTTGGTCAACTCCCAGAAACATACAGATTGGATCAATACTCCCTCAGCTGGAGATCAAACTCAGCACCAGTGTTTCTAGGTAAATGCACTAACCACTACACCAGGAGAGCTGAAAACTCTATCAATCCCACCAGGCTGGGCAGTTGAAGCCCAAAGGGGAATCAACACTGGGAAATATCACCAGGCATGACTTTTAGAGAGGCTAAACAGGCATGCGCCCGTCTCCCTGGCCAAGGGGTTGAGGACATTGTTCGTAATCCCGTATACGCACATATGAAACACAGATGCACGAGATTCGGCAGCGGACCGCGTCACATTGGTTACTTACGGAGGTATGTGAGCCAGTCATTCAGAAAGCAATGCAAACTACTGAACGTAAAACTTGCCAAGATATCGACAGCAGCTGAAAAATGCTGGTGTTGACTGCAATGTCCTGTAAAGGATATGCAGAAAAAAAAACAACAAAAAAAAAACAGACATGTAAAATGGCTGCCAAGGTAGGCAGATTTCTGGAGTGTGCTCTAACCAAATGTACAGTCAGAGAGCACAAAGGATGGGACTTTCATGGGTTCGAACCCATCACATGTGGCACATGGCTGACAGATGAACGCATGCTCACAATAATGCACTGACCATACAGAGAGTGGTCGTAGCTCCAGTCAACCACGCCAATAAACAAAGGCAGTTATGCTCATGGTACTGACTCGTGCTAACCACTGAATACATGAAGCAAATACAAGTGTACGAGCCAAAAGCAAATATTTCCATCGAGGTAAGAGATGGCCAGGGCCTCACATATACTAGGCTATGACTTCACATGTTCAGGTGACCCCTTTGTTCATCATGACCGCCTGCTTCACCCAACTTAGAAAGGCGAGGTGAATGACAAGCCAGTGATTGCTCCGTGTTAAACCATGCAAAGGCAAGCACTCATTCAATGCACATCCTGAACACTAGCATACATGGAGAACAGTAACCGAACGCTCCCCTCAAAATACAACATGGTCGAGTGACAAATTGTAGGTTAAAAATAGAAAATCAAATGTGTCTTTTATCTTGAAATCTACAAATAGAAAAATAAAAATAAGAAGAGTGATTTCCCCCATGGCATGCAGACGTGAGAATACTAACAGTTTTGTGTGTGTGGTTAAGTTGCTAGTTGTTAGCGTCTGCTAGCACTGCCTCTTTGTTGTCATCATTACCGATGTCATCACGGAACCTGTCCACGTTGTGCTCTCCCTCATCACCTTCCTCTCGCTCATCCTCCTCCATCCGCTGCCTCTCATCCTCCTGCTGCTGGCGCTGCTGCTGCTGCTCTTCTTCCTGCTGCTGCTGTTGAGCTTCCTCATCCTCCCCAAAATAATGGTTCTCTACAGAAGGGTCAGGCAAGGTCAGGGTGTTGTGCTCAAGCTACATGGCACATACATTCACACGCGCACATGGCCAGGGGTCAATGTGGGTGACAAACATGTATCACATGGCCAGGGGTCAATGTGGGTGACAAACATGTATCACATGGCCAGGGGTCAATGTGGGTGACAAACACGTATCACATGGCCAGGGGTCAATGTGGGTTACAAACATGTATCACATGGCCAGGGGTCAATGTGGGTGACAAACATGTATCACATGGCCAGGGGTCAATGTGGGTGACAAACATGTATCACATGGCCAGGGGTCAATGTGGGTGACAAACATGTATCACATGGCCAGGGGTCAATGTGGGTGACAAACATGTATCACATGGCCAGGGGTCAATATGGGTGACAAACATGTATCAATATAAAACAATGAGGGTAAAACATGGGAGACACAGAGAAAACAATAAAGGAAAAACATGGGAGACACAGAGAGAAAACGATGAGGGTAAAACATGGGAGACAGAGAAAACAATAAATGTAAAACATGGGAGACACAGAAAGAAAACAATAAGGGTAAACCATGGGAGACACAGAGAGAAAACAATGAGGGTAAAACATGGGAGACACAGAGAGAAAACAATGAGGGTAAAACATGAGAGAAAACAATGAGGGTAAAACATGGGAGACAGAGAGAAAACAATGAGGGTAATACATGGGAGACACAGAGACAAAACTATTAAGGTAAAACATGGGAGACACAGAGAGAAAACAATAAATGTAAAACATGGGAGCATGGGAGGCTCGGAGATAAAAAAAATTGAAAGCAAAACATGGGAGACACACATAGAAAACAATAACGGTAAAACATGGGAGGCACACATACACAGACATAAAGCAATGAGGAGTAGAGAGAGAGAGAGAGAGAGAGAGAGAGAGAGAGAGAGAGAGAGAGAGAGAGAGAGAGAGAGAGAGAGAGAGAGAGAGAGAGAGAGAGAGAGAGAGAGGGCAAAACATGTGAGACACACACACACACACACAAAACACCGGGAGACTCTCTCTCTCTCTCACGCACGCACACACACACACACACACTGATATATAGAATCCAAAGAGGGCAAAACATGTGAGACATACAAAACAATGGGAGATTTACATCAGAGAAAACATCATAAGGCAAAAAGTGTGGACCAAAATACAGTCAATACATAATCAAACACATGACTAGCCAGGTAAACAACAATACAAAAGCACATGGAGACACCAGCCAGTGAGCACACACAGGGACCGAGGGAGACAGGTTGCTCATCTGTTACATGCAGACACAATCAGATACAACATTATACTGAAAGCCCATGTACACACACATAAATCTAACACAGACAATCTATGCACACGTACACATACAAACATCAGTCTAGCACAGACAATCTATGCACACATACACACACACAAATGTAAATCTAGCATAGAAAATCTGTGTACACGTACACATGCAAATTGAAGTCTAGCACAACCTATGCAAAACCCGCACATCCACAGACACTTCCTGTGAGACATGTTCAAATCTGACTAGAGAAAACATTATTCAGACAAGTGGTGAGCAAGGATAGTATGCAATAAACCACACACAAGGAACACATGATGTTGCCATTTCCTTGCTATCTTTAGACCACAGTACAACAGACATTGTTCCCAGCTCAAAACAGGTGCACTAAAACCATGTGGTTTCTGGTGGATGTTTGAGCAATAGAAGAGACCTTCTACGAGACACACGCCTGCAGCATAAGAGAAATGTTTTCACAAGACTGGGGCCAGGTTCTGGGTTAGAAAATAGGACACACAAGAAGTTCTAGAACAACTTGATATAGAACTGGTTCTGCTGAAGGACATATACACGAGAACAACATAGGTCACATAAAAAAACATACACATTTACTGATAATCATAATTGTGGGAAATGTTACGGGCAAAAGTGCTGTAGAGTGTCAAGTACACAAATGGACAGATGTGAGTAAATGGTTCAGGAAGACATCAGAATATGGCCAGGATAGAGCCTAGCAGAATATACCACAAAGGTTCAGGAAGACATCAGAATATGGCCAGGGTAGAGCCTAGCACAATATCAAAGGAAGATATCAGAATATGGCCAAGGTAGAGCCTAGCACAATATACCACAATATCTCAGGAAGATATCAGAATATGGCCAGGGTAGAGCCTAGCACAATATCTCAGGAAGATATCAGAATATGGCCAGGGTAGAGCCTAGCACAATATCTCAGGAAGATATCAGAATATGGCCAGGGTAGAGCCTAGCACAATATCTCAGGAAGATATCAGAATATGGCCAGGGTAGAGCCTAGCAAAATATACCACAATATCTCAGGAATATATCAGAATATGGCCAGGGTAGAGACTAGCACAATACACCACAAAGGTTCAGGAAGACATCAGAATATGGCCAGGATAGAGCCTAGCAGAATATACCACAAAGGTTCAGGAAGATATCAGAATATGGCCAGGGTAGAGCCTAGCACAATATACCACAATATCTCAGGAAGATATCAGAATATGGCCAGGGTAGAGCCTAGCACAATATACCACAATATCTCAGGAAGATATCAGAATATGGCCAGGGTAGAGCCCAGCACAATATACCACAATATCTCAGGAAGATATCAGAATATGGCCAGGGTACAGCCTAGCACAATATACCACAATATCTCAGGAAGATATCAGAATATGGCCAGGATAGAGCCTAGCACAATATACCACAAAGGTTCAGGAAGACATCAGAATATGGCCAGGATAGAGCCTAGCAGAATATACCACAAAGGTTCAGGAAGATATCAGAATATGGCCAGGGTAGAGCCTAGCACAATATACCACAATATCTCAGGAAGATATCAGAATATGGCCAGGGTAGAGCCTAGCACAATATACCACAATATCTCAGGAAGATATCAGAATATGGCCAGGGTAGAGCCCAGCACAATATACCACAATATCTCAGGAAGATATCAGAATATGGCCAGGGTAGAGCCTAGCACAATATACCACAATATCTCAGGAAGATATCAGAATATGGCCAGGATAGAGCCTAGCACAATATACCACAAAGGTTCAGGAAGACATCAGAATATGGCCAGGATAGAGCCTAGCAGAATATACCACAAAGGTTTAGGAAGATATCAGAATATGGCCAGGGTAGAGCCTAGCACAATATACCACAATATCTCAGGAAGATATCAGAATATGGCCAGGGTAGAGCCTAGCACAATATACCACAATATCTCAGGAAGATATCAGAATATGGCCAGGATAGAGCCTAGCACAATATACCACAATATCTCAGGAAGATATCAGAATATGGCCAGGGTAGAGCCAAGCACAATATCTCAGGAAGATATCAGAATATGGCCAGGGTAGAGCCAAGCACAATATCTCAGGAAGACATCAGAATATGGCCAGGGTAGAGCCTAGCACAATATCTCAGGAAGATATCAGAATATGGTCGGGATAGAGCCTAGCAGAATATACCACAATATCTCAGGAAGATATCAGAATATGGCCAGGATAGAGCCTAGAATAATATACCACAAGGGCTCAGGAAGACTTAAATATATGGCCAGGATAGAGCCTAGCAGAATAAACCACAAAGGCTCAGGAAGATATCAGAATATACAGCACACAGCCTAGAAGAATATATCACAAACTTACCACAGTTTGAAGCATGAATTTCAACTGTTATATAGGCAATTATAGCCGGACTAACAATGATCCAGTGTATTACTATGTCTGTAACATTGTTCAGTTTATTGCTATGTCAACACTTTTCTCAGTTTATTACTGTCTGCAATATTGTTCTGTATATTACTATATCAACACCTTTCCCAGTTTGTTACTAAGTCTGCAACATTGTTCAGTTTATTGCTATGTCAACACCTTTCCCAGTTTATTACTATGTCTATAACATTGTTCAGTTTATTGCTATGTCAACCTCACTTCCAGTTCATGACTACAATCTGTCTGTTTGAAATGGTCAACTGTCACTAAAACTGTCTACTAATCTGCTGGACACAGAGGTTTCCTGGCCTCAGCCTGTAGCTGCGTGTGAAGCAAGGATATGCGTTGTACCATCAGTCTAACTACAACACCCTTACAACATATCCGGTGCCAACCGCTAGCCCACAACCTAAGCCAGGCCACGCATACTTACTGCTACATGTAGCCTAGCTCTGCCTGCAAACAGACACACCTGCGTACATTTCATTTGTTATCCACAAGCATCAAAACATAAATTCAGCATCCACAAGCCGTGATTAGGGAAGTGTTTGACCCGCAAGCCCCCATTTGTCAGCAAGCCCTGAAAGGAGTTAAAATCACACACACAAAACAAAACATGAAAAATAAAAATGAGGGATTCACAAACACTGAACCAACGAAGTGTCCTCAAATCATAAACAGCAGAAACTACAATATTACTACTCAAATAAATACATCTCTTACCGCCGCGATCTTGATCCTTCTGGTCATTCTGTAACAGACAAGATGATAACATGAACATCCCAGATAACAGGTTGAGGTGATAACATGGATACCTGTTTCAACAAGCATATCTGTCTAAACTTGGTGATCACCTGGGTGTATGTCACAATGAGGTTATCTCTTGGATATATGTCACAATGTGGTGATCACCTGAATATGTGTCACAATGAGGTGATCTCCTGGATATATGTCACAACGTGGTGATCTCCTGGATATATGTCACAACATGGTGATCTCCTGGATATATGTCACAATGAGGTGATCTCCTGAATATGTGTCACAATGAGGTGATCTCCTGGATATATGTCACAATGTGGTGATCTCCTGGATATATGTCACAATGTGGTGATCTCCTGGATATATGTCACAACATGGTGATCTCCTGGATATATGTCACAATGAGGTGATCACCTGAATATGTGTCACAATGAGGTGATCTCCTGGATATATGTCACAATGTGGTGATCTCCTGGAAATATGTCACAATGTGGTGATCTCCTGGATATATGTCACAATGTGGTGATCTCCTGGAAATATGTCACAACATGGTGATCTCCTGGATATATGTCACAATGAGGTGATCACCTGAATATGTGTCACAATGAGGTGATCTCCTGGATATATGTCACAATGTGGTGATCTCCTGGATATATGTCACAATGAGGTGATCACCTGAATATGTGTCACAATGAGGTGATCTCCTGGATATATGTCACAATGTGATGATCACCTGGATATATGTCACAATGTGGTGATCTCCTGGATATATGTCACAATGAGGTGATCTCCTGGATATATGTCACAACATGGTGATCTCCTGGATATATGTCACAATGAGGTGATCTCCTGAATATGTGTCACAATGAGGTGATCTCCTGGATATATGTCACAATGTGGTGATCTCCTGGATATATGTCACAATGTGGTGATCTCCTGGATATATGTCACAACATGGTGATCTCCTGGATATATGTCACAATGAGGTGATCACCTGAATATGTGTCACAATGAGGTGATCTCCTGGATATATGTCACAATGTGGTGATCTCCTGGAAATATGTCACAATGTGGTGATCTCCTGGATATATGTCACAATGTGGTGATCTCCTGGAAATATGTCACAACATGGTGATCTCCTGGATATATGTCACAATGAGGTGATCACCTGAATATGTGTCACAATGAGGTGATCTCCTGGATATATGTCACAATGTGGTGATCTCCTGGATATATGTCACAATGAGGTGATCACCTGAATATGTGTCACAATGAGGTGATCTCCTGGATATATGTCACAATGTGATGATCACCTGGATATATGTCACAATGTGGTGATCTCCTGGATATATGTCACAATGAGGTGATCTCCTGGATATATGTCACAATGTGGTGATCTCCTGGATATATGTCACAACATGGTGATCTCCTGGATATATGTCACAACATGGTGATCTCCTGGATATGTGTCACAATGTGGTGATCTCCTGGATATATGTCACAATGTGGTGATCTCCTGGATATATGTCACAATGTGGTGATCTCCTGGATATATGTCATAATGTGGTGATCTCCTGGATATATGTCACAACATGGTGATCTCCTGGATATATGTCACAATGAGGTGATCACCTGAATATGTGTCACAATGAGGTGATCTCCTGGATATGTCACAATGTGGTGATCTCCTGGATATATGTCACAACATGGTGATCTCCTGGATATATGTCACAATATGATGATCACCTGGATGTGTGTCACAATGTGATGATCTCCTGGATATATGTCACAACATGGTGATCTCCTGGATATATGTCACAATGAGGTGATCTCCTGGATATGTGTCACAATGTGGTGATCTCCTGGATATATGTCATAATGTGGTGATCTCCTGGATATATGTCACAATGTGGTGATCTCCTGGATATATGTCACAATGTGGTGATCTCCTGGATATATGTCACAACATGGTGATCTCCTGGATATATGTCACAATGAGGTGATCACCTGAATATGTGTCACAATGAGGTGATCTCCTGGATATATGTCACAATGTGGTGATCTCCTGGATATATGTCACAATGTGGTGATCTCCTGGATATATGTCATAATGTGGTGATCTCCTGGATATATGTCACAACATGGTGATCTCCTGGATATATGTCACAATGAGGTGATCACCTGAATATGTGTCACAATGAGGTGATCTCCTGGATATGTCACAATGTGGTGATCTCCTGGATATATGTCACAACATGGTGATCTCCTGGATATATGTCACAATATGATGATCACCTGGATGTGTGTCACAATGTGATGATCTCCTGGATATATGTCACAACATGGTGATCTCCTGGATATATGTCACAATGAGGTGATCTCCTGGATATGTGTCACAATGTGGTGATCTCCTGGATATATGTCACAATGTGGTGATCTCCTGGATATATGTCACAATGTGGTGATCTCCTGGATATATGGCACAATGTGATGATCACCTGGATATATGTCACAATGTGGTGATCTCCTGGATATATGTCACAATGAGGTAACCACCTGGATATATGTCACAATGTGGTGATCTCCTGGATATATGTCACAACATGGTGATCTCCTGGATATATGTCACAACATGGTGATCTCCTGGATAAATGTCACAATGTGATGATCACCTGGATGTGTGTCACAATGTGATGATCACCTGGATGTGTGTCACAATGTGATGATCACCTGGATGTGTGTCACAATGTGGTGATCTCCTGGATATATGTCAACAACATGGTGATCTCCTGGATATATGTCACAATGTGATGATCACCTGGATGTAATCCCAGCCTGTATAAACGCCTTCAGTTGCTACCACTCCGCAAACGCCTGCTTTTCAATAAAGCTAAACTAATTCACAAAATCTTGCATCGGAATGCCCCAAATTACCTTTGGCCATTGTTTAAATATAATGCTAGACACAGTAAACGTTTAAATATATTACACATCCCGAAGCCTAGGATTGACTTATACAAAACAAGCTTAACGTACTCTGCAGCTCAGCTGTGGAACAATCTTCCACAAGAAATAAAAGACATCACCAATCCTTATTCATATAATCGCAAATTACTCGAACACTATCTCAGTACGGATTACCTTCCCCCATAATAATAGTGATAATAATAATAATAACAAAACCCTAGTATAACAGCCAGTCCCCTTTTGGTAGGCCAGTATATTCCACATGGCTAATAAGTGTCTGACCATTATCTAATGTTACTGTATCGTGTAGTTTTGATGTTCGCATTTTGCCAGTGCTTTTATAATGCATAAGTTTTATATTGTTGCTGTTCTCTGTTAGCCTTGAATGACGTGTGAATGAAATAATGTATGGAAGAGAGTGATAGAAGGGCAGAATGTTAGACGGGCCTGCGTGCCCAATTCTTAACCCTTTGAAAATAAAGTTTGTTCGTTCGTTCGTTCGTTCACAATGTGGTGATCTCCTGGATATATGTCACAATGTGGTGATCTCCTGGATATATGTCACAATGTGGTGATCTCCTGGATATATGTCACAACATTGTGATCTCCTGGATATATATCACAATGAGGTGATCACCTGAATATGTGTCACAATGAGGTGATCTCCTGGATATATGTCACAATGTGGTGATCTCCTGGATATATGTCACAATGTGGTGATCTCCTGGATATATGTCACAACATGGTGATCTCCTGGATATATGTCACAATGAGGTGATCTCCTGGATATATGTCACAATGTGGTGATCTCCTGGATATATGTCACAATGTGGTGATCTCCTGGATATATGTCACAATGAGGTGACCACCTGGATGTATGTCACAACGTGGTGATCTCCTGGATATATGTCACAACATGGTGATCTCCTGGATATATGTCACAACATGGTGATCTCCTGGATATATGTCACAACATGGTGATCTCCTGGATATATGTCACAACGTGATGATCACCTGGATGTGTGTCACAATGTGGTGATCTCCTGGATATATGTCACAATGTGGTGATCTCCTGGATATATGTCACAATGTGATGATCACCTGGATGTGTGTCACAATGTGGTGATCTCCTGGATATATGTCACAATGTGATGATCACCTGGATGTGTGTCACAATGTGGTGATCTCCTGGATATATGTCACAACATGGTGATCTCCTGGATATATGTCACAATGTGATGATCACCTGGATGTGTGTCACAATGTGGTGATCTCCTGGATATATGTCACAATGTGATGATCACCTGGATGTGTGTCACAATGTGGTGATCTCCTGGATATATGTCACAACATGGTGATCTCCTGGATATATGTCACAATGTGATGATCACCTGGATGTGTGTCACAATGTGGTGATCTCCTGGATATATGTCACAATGTGATGATCACCTGGATATATGTCACAATGTGGTGATCTTCTGGATATATGTCACAACATGGTGATCTCCTGGATATATGTCACAATGTGATGATCACCTGGATGTGTGTCACAATGTGGTGATCTCCTGGATATATGTCACAATGTGATGATCACCTGGATCTGTGTCACAATGTGGTGATCTCCTGGATATATGTCACAACATGGTGATCTCCTGGATATATGTCACAATGTGATGATCACCTGGATGTGTGTCACAATGTGGTGATCTCCTGGATATATGTCACAATGTGATGATCATCTGGATGTGTGTCACAATGTGGTGATCTCCTGGATATATGTCACAACATGGTGATCTCCTGGATATATGTCACAATTGATGATCACCTGGATGTGTGTCACAATGTGGTGATCTCCTGGATATGTCACAATGTGATGATCACCTGGATATATGTCACAATGTGGTGATCTCCTGGATATATGTCACAACATGGTGATCTCCTGGATATATGTCACAATGTGATGATCACCTGGATATATGTCACAATGAGGTGATTTCCTGTATATATGTCACTCTGAGGTGATCAAGCTAATTACCTTTTCTCAACGAGGTGACAACAAATGAAGACAATCTAAAAAGAAACAGTCTTTTATAACAGTAGTGCAAATAAATAGGTCAGAAAGCTAGCTATTATGGGTACTTGTATCAGGGCATTACAATATGAAAAGAAATGTTGTCCTCAAGTAGTGATAGGGCCTTCACATTCTGTATGTCTGAATGCATAGAAGAATAGGGGGCCAGTCTTGTCCTCTGTTGGCAGACAACAAACACAGGTGTCAAACCCTGGCCTGACCGCAACATCACATCACTCTACCAACTACACCAACATGCCATGCCCGCTGTAGACATCTACATCCTACAGGGCACAACAGGATGACCAATCTCTGTGACCGCTGGGCAGCTGGCATGGTCACTTTTCTGTTGTGTTCCAGTGAAGATCATTATACCTGGGCAGTTCTGGTGGGCTTCACAGGAGATGCTTCTCCTATCACAGGTGGTCAATTTGTTAAATTCTTCAACTGAGCCTTCTCCGCCAGCGATCCTGTGTTCTTGGCTTCACAACTGGTCCCATCGCTGAGGTTCTTATTTCCATCAGATTTCCATATGTCGGCGGTAGACAGTGTCTGAGAGTAATTACAACGTCAGCTGACATTGTGTCCTGGCTGAGGCAGAGATGTAGTGCGGGGCCAGGACCCATCACTCTCAAGTCTGGAAACTGTCCTGGGTACAAGTACAAGCCAAGGGCTATTTTACACCTAGAGGTTTATTGGGTATATGATGCTGGACTTCTTCTTCTTCTGCGTTCGTCTGTAATGTTGTTTTAGACGTAATTGCGTTGTGCCTGTTTACAGCAGAGCTGCAATATTTGGTGATATTTTGGTGAGCAACTAGGGTTAGAATTGAACAGTAAGAAGACAGAGATTATGGTCGTCACTGGGAAGAACGAAATACCACAGTGTGATATACAAGTAAATGGGAATATTCTTAAGCAAGTGAATCGGTACAGTTATCGAGGAACAGTCATAACATCTGATGGGGGATGCCTTGAAGAGATTAGATCAAGAATTGCCATTGCGAAGGTAGCCTTTTGCAAGATGAAAAACATACTGACCAATAGAAAAAATATCAATTGAAATCTATAAATAAATATAGAAATATCAAAATATCAAATCAAAGATATCAATTGAACCGAGAAAAAGAGTGTTAAGGTGCTACACAGAACCTGTACTTTTGTATGGATGTGAAGCGTGGACAATGAGCAGTCAAGCTGAAAAACAGCTGATGGCTGTGGAAATGTGGTTTCTGAAAAAATGCAAAGAATACCATGGACAGACATAAAAACCAATGAACAAGTCCTTCAAGAAACAAATGAAGATCATAAACTGATTAGAGTCATTAGACGTAGACATTCAACATTTTTTGGGCATGTTATGAGAAGAAATGACTTGGAGAACTTGGTAACGACTGGCAAGATCGAAGGGAAGAGAACAAGGGGAAGGCCGAGAAGTAAATACCTGGATGACTTGACCACGTGGCATGGTCAAGACAGGAACACGGAGCTGATCCACGACTCTGGTGATCGAGTGAGATGGCAAAACATGACCGCCCACGTTTATCGGCATGGCACATGGTGGATGCAATACAAGTGTATTTACACCTTTTGGCAGACACATCTGACTTCTTCAGGCATTTGTTGGCCAGGTGACCTCCCTAGGTGTGTTAGCCTGATACTTGTATAGACAAATGGGCACTCAATGGGTGATGATAACATATACTTCCAGAGACACGCCCTGATACCTATTGTAGGCTAGGTCTACCGGCCAGTTGAGGTGTCTGAAAGATCTGCCTTGCCTTGGCTATGTCCACTGACACTCAGCAATCCTGTCTGTACAGTGAGGGGTACATAGACATGTGGAAGCTGGCTGATAGAAATATACCAGATGCATTCACCCACACGTGGGGTGTGGGTTGGTGCAGGTCACAGCATATTCCACACATGAATAGAGAGACTAGCCTATATATTGAAATACAGGCACCATAAACAAAATATTGCACAATTTCTGAGTTTAAATTTACTAAGGGAATACATTATTGAGAATTTCTGAAACATACATATATATATATATATATATATATATATATATATATATATATATATATATATATATATATATATAAACTTTATAATCTGGACATGGACATCCCATAATCTGGGATGGCTGCTACATCGGAGGACTGAGCACACCTGGGAATGATCAATGTACAGTGGCATTGTTTGACATGACATAACATGGACATCCCATAATATGAGATGGCTGCTACAATGATCAATGTACAGTGGCATTGTTTGACATGACATAACATGGACATCCCATAATATGAGATGGCTGCTACAATGATCAATGTACAGTGGCATTGTTTGACATGACATAACATGGACATCCCATAATATGGGATGGCTGCTACAATGATCAATGTACAGTGGCATTGTTTGACATGACATAACATGGACATCCCATAATATGAGATGGCTGCTACAATGATCAATGTACAGTGGCATTGTTTGACATGACATAACATGGACATCCCATAATATGAGATGGCTGCTACAATGATCAATGTACAGTGGCATTGTTTGACATGACATAACATGGACATCCCATAATATGAGATGGCTGCTACAATGATCAATGTACAGTGGCATTGTTTGACATGACATAACATGGACATCCCATAATATGAGATGGCTGCTACAATGATCAATGTACAGTGGCATGGTTTGACATGACATAACATGGACATCCCATAATATGAGATGGCTGCTACAATGATCAATGTACAGTGGCATGGTTTGACATGACATAACATGGACATCCCATAATATGAGATGGCTGCTACAATGATCAATGTACAGTGGCATTGTTTGACATGACATAACATGGAGTGGAGAACAGCATGTGACAGACAAGACAGGAAGCAGACAAGACAGAATGGGGGTCCTGCATACCTCATCGTTGATTAAAGGCGGCACCTGTTGATCATCATTCTTCTTGTTGCGTCCATCAGCATCCAGGAGATCCTTGACATCTCTGGGCACTGCTATCTGGCCCAGCGCCAGGGGGTTATTGTGATGAACATTTGCGGGGTCGTCATCTCTCTCATGCTTCTCCCTGTCATCTTCATCTTGCTTCACGTTCATGTTAACAACATCAACCTCTCCCCCGCCCTGATGCTTATCATGGGCATCCAGTGCAGGTCCTAGAATCTGGACCTTCTGCTCGTCATTTGGATTGACATCATGAATGTTGACCTACAGGGGACACAATCATACCAGATATTTCGTGTGAAGACAAGCACAACCACACACAAGACACAGTGGTGACACCAACAGCCAACAGATACCATGGACATGCATTCATCAATAAATCAACTGACATACCTAGTTGTGTTAAGATCCTGCAGAGAAACAACAAGCAAACACAATGTGCATACCTGAACAGGACCTCAGCCAGGTGAACAGAAATCACAGACCACATAAATAATATGTCAATTGTCAATGAGTGGGATGTATTATTTTTGTGCTCAGTCATTTCTAATCCTATTTAAGTATTTGGTGACTTTAATAACAGCAGATGAAAGATTTATCAAGGATGTTACAAACAGAATAGTACAAGCAAAGGAGGCATTTCACAAGAAGAATATTCTCTGCAATTTATCTTTGTCAATCGAAGTGAGGAAATGTTCTGAAGAGGTCTACTGAGCCCATTCTGATGTATGGAAGTGAATCATGGATAATTAGCAGACAAGTGAGGAATTATGCGGAAGCTGCAAAGATGGGTTTTGATAGAAGAAAGATAAGAACACTGTGGATGGATAGAAAGAGTCATGGAGATATCTTGAAAGACGTGAACCCACAGAGAGAACTGGGGTTACTCACAGAGAGAACTGGGGTTACTCATATCCACCTTCTTTTGGCATGTCACGAGAGGGAGAGGGGGAAGCTGGAGTATGTCATCACAAAAGAAAATTTGGAGGGGAGGAGGCAGGGGGACTAAGAGTAAAGATGACCAATTTGACATCATAGCATGGATGAACATCAGTATAAGAAATTATTGGCAGTACATGAGGCAGAAGGCGATGGACAGACATAGTCACCAATAGCACACGGCATGGACTATAAGAAGAATGGTAGTACACGAGACAGAAGGTTGTGGACAGACAAGACTATCAAGTAACATTAGGTAAATATACACATATTAAAATACTTCAGTCACACGCAACACGAAGTGAAAGTAAATGTACACATATGAAAACAATTCAACCACAGACAGCATGCTGATGAGGGTGAGGACGGACAGGCTTCGCGCGGAGTGGCTTGCTTTGCTTCGGAGGTCACGGGTGATAAGCATTGCCTGGATCTTTTCTCCGGGGCATGCCAGTGTGCTGGGAAATGAACAGGCAGACAGATTGGCTGGCTCTGCAGAACTTGGTGGAGTATTGATACATGACAAGGCAGACGTTGTTGTGGCCTTGTGGGAGCACGTGTACACCTCGGAGGAGCAAATGGATTACCATGGTCTGGCAAGAATGAGACAGCGAGGAGTGGCGAGGGGATCTGGCCGACGCTCAACACTCAGAGGAAAGGCGAGACGGACATATAATCAGATTGCTTCTGGTACTATTGGTGTTGGAACTCTTCGCTGGCTGCTGAGGATGGGGACGGAGCGCATATAGGAATGCCCCGAATGCTGTGATGTCGATTCCTAAATCAATCAATCAATCAATCAATCATGTAGTGAAAGTAAATGTACACATATGAAAACAATTCAGCCACAGGCAGCATGTAGTGAAAGTAAATGTACACATATGAAAACAATTCAGCCACAGGCAGCATGAATTTAAAAAACAAAAAACGGTTGCGGAGAAGACAAAACAAGGAAGTGAACTATGCTGCAATGAGTCAAATTGTAGCTCATGGCATGATGAAATATAGTCATGTGGAAGGATGTGACAGTTGTGGATCGTGGACCACAAGAGGCTCGCTGAGGCTGTCACCAGAGCGAATAAATACGATTCGCGAAGGTGACAAGGGCATTCAGTAAGAGTTGGTTCGTGGTTGTTGTCGAGTGTGGACGCACAACGTCACTAAGATAGCTATGGCTTATATTATGCTGTGATCATATTACAAATGTATAGTAATTGTTGAGTATACATAGTGTAACATTGTGGGACAAATGTTCGTGTAATTGACAATATACGTCGTAATGTTTTCGAGGAATAGAATGTGAAAAAATGCGCTAGTGTTGTGTTATTCAAGATGCGTTGAGTTTGTTCTAGAGAGTTAGCTGTTTTTGACTGGGATGAGGGGAAGAGCCTAACTATAACCAAATGTATTGAGAGAGACGTCCATAAAGATAACATTAAGATTCACCATCTCTAGAGATATCAATGAAATGGCATAGAAGAGCGCCCACACAGAAGTATCAGTCGCCTTTGACATGCAATTTGTCCCTGGTGAAATTATCATTAAAACTTGAGCCGGAACATCAGCGTCATGGCACGATTCATTATATATATGCTACATGATTTATAAATTGCTATAGGGAACGACCCACCAAACTCCCTGGCACTATGGGGGCTTTAAGCGGATTTTGAAATATCAGGGAAAAAACCCTAGACAACATAATATTTTTCCTCGAAAAGCAGAAAAAGAAAGAGAATTGGGAACTTTAACAGAAAGAACACCCCGGCAGACTATCATCATTAGGAGTACGAGAGTGCGGTGTATGAAACATGCACCTCTGACAGACTATGTGTAATTCGATAGCTGAGAATATGAAAGTCAAGTGACAAACCTTTGCACATTAAAAGAAAGCTCACAGTGAAAGTGAACATTGAAATGTGAAAGAGAAATAGCAGAGAACTTTAACTAAACTTTGCATGTGTAAATTCAAGTAATAAACACGACATGTTTACGAACATATTGCTAAAGAATGTATAAGTTATGAAAACCTAGAACATTACGACATATTATTATTCAAATGATCTAGTGGAAATTGTTCTGAATTGGAAAGAAGTCAAGTCGCTTAAAAGTCGACAGGGTCAACTTCATTACACCGGGTTTAATCCCATATGGCTCAGTCTCTTTCCGCAGATCGGAAAGCGTCGCACAAAGCAAAATTCCGTAGCTCTAGCGATGACCCACAGGAGACTCCGTAAAAATTTCACTCGTGAACCGAAGGACTTGGCCCGGAATCGAACTCAAAACCTTCGGAGCCCGAGTCAAATGGCTTGACCACTTCCCCACAGAGACTCTGAATTGGAAAGAGACTGCAACAATGTGCTCAGCTTACAATGTTTACATAAAGTGCGTCAGACCGACGAAGCATGATGAAAGAAATTTACAGCGAGCCTTGAGATCACGTCACGGGGACACCAACGGGTGGACATGTGTAATCAAACTAGTATTGATTAGTTTAGCACAGAAATAATTGGAACGAAAACATTTTTGTAATGAACCGTGTTGTGACAATTTAAATTAACTATAGTAGTAGTAGTCTTGATGATCATTGACTATGACATTGAGAGTCACAGAAAGAACAATGAATCGTGTATTATTTATTGAAAATCAACGGAATATCAACACAAGATGTGTGAAAGATATAATTTATGACACAAAATAAGACGGCAGTATATAGGTCAGCACAGAAGCGTGTTAAGACGGGACAGCTTGATTGCTTAATTAGACGAGTGTCAAAGATGAACATTTATTAAATTATTTAATGAACTTTCAAGGAATTGGAACAGAGAAAGATGGATGTTTTCACGTGATCGAATGAAACAATAACAAATAAAACCAACGTGTGATTAAATTATAGAGATTCTAGAACGTTGTTATATAAAAGACATTTTATAATTGTGTTATATCAAGAACATTTTAAATTAAGAACGGTGTTAGATTATAGACATTTGGTGCTAATATTAGAACAAGTGTAATGGACATCAAACATTAACACTCTAAATTACAAAACATTTGTTTGAGAGTAATTGTTTTTACACAACTTGATCGCTACTTTGTGGAAGTGTATAGTTATCGATTGTGTTAACATTTCATTTTGGATGTGTTATTTATTAGTTAGTATTTAGTGAAGTAGTTGTGTTAATTGTATTAAAATATATTAGATGATGTAATTGTGATTAGCTTGATAACAAACATCAACATTAATATTAATCAAGTGTAAAATGAAATATTATCTTTAAAAAGATTAATAACTTCAAAATAGTATATGTGTTAATTAGCATAGGACACAAATATTTAGTAATGAATACAGTTGCCACGATTCAACTGCTTTATATTTATGGATCTTTGGATATGTATAGGAAATGTTTTGTTATTTTAAAACAGAACTGTATTAATAGGTTAATAAAGTTACATATGACTGAATTATAATATTACAATGATTATTTGGAGTGTAAAGAGGGACTCACTGATGAAACCTACAATCTGTGATACTGAAATTATTTGACTTTATTTAATATCGGTTAATACAAAGATTTAGGTATTCATTTGTTGTTTAGAATGAAACTAACAATTATTTGTTATCTGTTCAGTGGAAAACTAACAGACATTAAGTTAACATCTAACGAATTGAAATCTTGCATGATGGAGTATGGTTGACACCATGTGAAGTGCCTTGCCGGTATATGGTGTGGGTAATCGCTACGTGCAGCGGTTAGAATAGATGGCGAGACATCAGACTGGTTTGACATCAAGCAAGGAGCTGTGTGCTGTCACCTATTTGTTTAACCTGTACGCCGAAAATATAATGAGAAATGTCAGAGATGATATAACCAGGGAGCTATATGATGCCCTAAATATTGGTGGTCATGAAATACCAGAGATTCAATATGCTGATGATACAATATTCCTATCCATGTTACAGACTGGTATAGAAAACTTAATAACCTCAACCCAAAGAAACAGTTAAAACCACAACTGATATCTTAACATAGTAAAACCATAGATAATGCATACAGATAAAACTACTATGGAGAAAGAAATATATGTTAATGAGGAAAGATTGGAGGTGGTGGAAAACTTTGAATATCTTGGGTCATTGATTACCAACAATGGTGACACTATGAAAGAAATTAAACGACGACTATCAATTGTTCTTCAAAGACTAAAACAACTTAATAAATTATAGAGTGGGAGATATAGAACTACAAAAACATTAGATTTTTAAGAGCATGCATCTTTCCCATTGCAACATACGCCTGTGAGACCTGGACACTTACTAAACAAGCTGAACAGCACATAAATGCTTTTGAATATAAATTGTATAGACGGGCTCTAAGAATATCTTGGGTAAAGAAAAGAACAAATGCATCCATACTTCAAGAGATGAATATTGAAGAGGGTTGGATATTAAAGACGATAAAACAAAGAATATTGATATATTTTGGTCACTTGAAACGTCAGGAAAGTTTGGAGAGAATAATGGAGGGGTATATGCCTGGGAAGAGAGGAAGAGGAAGGCCAAAGAGAAGATGGGTGCAGGATGTGGCAGATGATCTCCAGATGGGTGTATCGGACGCAGGGTATCTTGCTTGTGATCAAGTTTTCTGGAAGGTTGTTATGGGAGCGAGGTTCTGCAAAGAACATGAATGAATGAATGAATGGCTATATGACAACAGGTGTGCTTTGCAGAGTGTTTGACATAATGGGGCATTTTCAGCTAACTGCTGTTGTGTTTCTCTGTTATGATACGTAGCAGTAGATGATTATTCAGGCATGATTTGAGAAAGAATATTGAATTCATATTTTTGTCCACTGAAGATTATTTTCTTAATTTATTCTGTTGCATGCAAAGGTTTGTTTGAATTATCATCATGATTCCTTGCATGTGATAAATTGATCACAACATTGTTTTCAAATTAAGTATAATTGCAGCTATAAGTAGCAACAATATACAGAGAAACACACTGAGTAGAAAGGTGGTTTACTGGAAACTCGGTAGTTTCCCTAAGCTGAGAGACCACTACACTAGACTATACGAAGATTGAGAGACATCTCTGAGATAATAGAGCATCACACTATGCACTAACCTCTGCTTTATAAAAAGTAAGGAAGGGTGTTAGAGTTATCTTTTGAGGAGAAAAGATGATTTATAGGAAGGGACAAAAAAGGAAAAGAATTAGCAAAGATTACTACAATCATCCGTTGAGGAGAAAAGATGTGCAGAGAATGCAGTTGGACTATTAGGAAGTTTGGGAAGACTTTCCTCTGAGACTGATGTGCTATTGTAGTATATGATGCTTGAAGGTATTAGTCAGAGAGGTAATGATGATGCTACATGTACTAATCCACATGTACCAATAGAATTGTTGGACACAATCGTAAACTAGAGTCGATATTGCGTTCAGAGATAGATGCTAAGATGGAGCTTTTGACTGTCCGAGATATAACAGTGTCGATTGGCTATTAGTGTTAACGAGGAACTTGTCATAACTCATATAAAAGGTATGCAGACACGCTTGGCTGCAGAATTTGATATATAGTATTTGAACACTTGAAGGTTCTATCATATAGTACTCATAGAAATTAATGCTCGCAATTGTTGATTGTTGTTTACTAACACAATTGGTTGATTGATTTATTGATTTATAAATTAAATATGGTTGATTTGTTAAGTGATAATGGTAAATGTACAGATTAAATCAGAGGGAAAAAATTATAAAGATTAATAAGTTTATAAATTTTAAGTATTACCAGCATTTTGCATGTATTGATTATATCTAATTGCAGTAAGAGAATTTATTTCATGATATTATTAATTATTAATGGAAAAGGAAGGGAGTTCCATGAAGAAATGTAGTTACAAGTACACACAAACAAGTCACACAAACAGATGAACCAAAAACCTACATCCTTGTATCCCTTCTTGCCATCATCAGTGTCCAGATTGTTGTTGTGGTTGTTGTTGGGTGGCCTCATCTGGTGTTGAGCATTATTGTTATCAGCAAACACAGGTCTGGCATGATCTGCTGAAGTCAGACATTTAGTAGAATGACACTGGGCCACAATGTATAGTAACAATAGGCAGTGGTCATTTGTGCGTGGCAGGACATAGTATGGCCACAATAAGCAGTGGTCATTTGTGCGTGGCAGGACATAGTATGGCCACAATGTATGGCAACAACAGGCAGTGGTCATTTGTGCATGGCAGGACATAGTATGGCCACAATGTATAGTAACAATAGGCAGTGGTCATTTGTGCATGGCAGGACATAGTATGGCCACAATAAGCAGTGGTCATTTGTGCGTGGCAGGACATAGTATGGCCACAATAAGCAGTGGTCATTTGTGCGTGGCAGGACATAGTATGGCCACAATAAGCAGTGGTCATTTGTGCGTGGCAGGACATAGTATGGCCACAATGTATGGCAACAACAGGCAGTGGTCATTTGTGCATGGCAGGACATAGTATGGCCACAATAAGCAGTGGTCATTTGTGCGTGGCAGGACATAGTATGGCCACAATAAGCAGTGGTCATTTGTGCGTGGCAGGACATAGTATGGCCACAATGTATGGCAACAACAGGCAGTGGTCATTTGTGCATGGCAGGACATAGTATGGCCACAATAAGCAGTGGTCATTTGCGCAAGCAAGGACATATTGTGGCCACACAAGGCAGTGGTAATTTGTGTGTGGCAGGACATAGTATGGCTACAATAGGCAGTGGTCATTTGTGCATGGCTGGATATTGTATGTTTACAACAGACAGTGGTCATTCGTGCATGGCATGACATAGTCATGGACTTCTTCGTATAGATATAAAGAGAACTGTAATTGTTGCTTGACAGATGAGGCACAGGACACAGTGGATGGACAAACATGAGGCACAGGACACAGTGGATGGACAAACATGAGGCATAGGACACAGTGGATGGACAAGCACAAACATGAGGCACAGGACACAGTGGATGGACAAACACAAACATGAGGCTCAGGACACAGTGGATGGACAAACATGAGGCTCAGGACACAGTGGATGGACAAACACAAACATGAGGCTCAGGACACAGTGGATGGACAAACACAAACATGAGGCTCAGGACACAGTGGATGGACAAACATGAGGCTCAGGACACAGTGGATGGACAAACACAAACATGAGGCACAGGACACAGTGGATGGACAAACACAAACATGAGGCTCAGGACACAGTGGATGGACAAACATGAGGCTCAGGACACAGTGGATGGACAAACACAAACATGAGGCTCAGGACACAGTGGATGGACAAACATGAGGCTCAGGACACAGTGGATGGACAAACATGAGGCTCAGGACACAGTGGATGGACAAACACAAACATGAGGCTCAGGACACAGTGGATGGACAAACACAAACATGAGGCTCAGGACACAGTGGATGGACAAACACAAACATGAGGCTCAGGACACAGTGGATGGACAAACACAAACATGAGGCTCAGGACACAGTGGATGGACAAACACAAACATGAGGCTCAGGACACAGTGGATGGACAAACACAAACATGAGGCTCAGGACACAGTGGATGGACAAACATGAGGCTCAGGACACAGTGGATGGACAAACACAAACATGAGGCTCAGGACACAGTGGATGGACAAACACAAACATGAGGCTCAGGACACAGTGGATGGACAAACACAAACATGAGGCTCAGGACACAGTGGATGGACAAACACAAACATGAGGCTCAGGACACAGTGGATGGACAAACACAAACATGAGGCTCAGGACACAGTGGATGGACAAACACAAACATGAGGCTCAGGACACAGTGGATGGACAAACATGAGGCTCAGGACACAGTGGATGGACAAACACAAACATGAGGCTCAGGACACAGTGGATGGACAAACACAAACATGAGGCTCAGGACACAGTGGATGGACAAACACAAACATGAGGCACAGGACACAGTGGATGGACAAACACAAACATGAGGCTCAGGACACAGTGGATGGACAAACATGAGGCTCAGGACACAGTGGATGGACAAACACAAACATGAGGCTCAGGACACAGTGGATGGACAAACACAAACATGAGGCTCAGGACACAGTGGATGGACAAACATGAGGCTCAGGACACAGTGGATGGACAAACACAAACATGAGGCTCAGGACACAGTGGATGGACAAACACAAACATGAGGCTCAGGACACAGTGGATGGACAAACACAAACATGAGGCACAGGACACAGTGGATGGACAAACACAAACATGAGGCTCAGGACACAGTGGATGGACAAACATGAGGCTCAGGACACAGTGGATGGACAAACACAAACATGAGGCTCAGGACACAGTGGATGGACAAACACAAACATGAGGCTCAGGACACAGTGGATGGACAAACATGAGGCTCAGGACACAGTGGATGGACAAACACAAACATGAGGCTCAGGACACAGTGGATGGACAAACACAAACATGAGGCTCAGGACACAGTGGATGGACAAACACAAACATGAGGCTCAGGACACAGTGGATGGACAAACACAAACATGAGGCTCAGGACACAGTGGATGGACAAACACAAACATGAGGCTCAGGACACAGTGGATGGACAAACACAAACATGAGGCTCAGGACACAGTGGATGGACAAACACAAACATGAGGCTCAGGACACAGTGGATGGACAAACACAAACATGAGGCTCAGGACACAGTGGATGGACAAACATGAGGCTCAGGACACAGTGGATGGACAAGCACAAACATGAGGCACAGGACACAGTGGATGGACAAGCACAAACATGCGGGACAGCAATCAGGCTGTGATTGATAGTTAACCCACTATTAGGGGATCTCTGGTGCCAAGTGGTTTAGCTGCCTGCCTCATGCTCCGAATTGCAAGAGCAATTTTATTTTCCCTGAGACTCCCAGGAGGGGAGGGGGTGTGGTGATGGGGGAGGGTGGTGTCCATAGCGCTGGGGCTACAGAGTTCATGCTCTGTGCGTGCTTTTGGAAGAGAGATTAAGCCATATGAGATAAAAACCAGCGCCATGAAGTTGACCCTCACACCTGTACACCCACTGTAATAGAAGATGTTGACATGATCTTCGCATGGGTCACACCTGTCAGCACTGATGTAGCAGCAAGCCACACCAGCGTCCTGTCCACTCCCAGGGTTGAGTACATATATTTCGACCTGGACACAGTGCAAACTTCAAGTAGTCAAACCATCCAGGGATTTATCTCTCTGCTTTCCTCTGGCTTTTTCTCATCAATTATCAATTTGCCAGTTGTCACTAAGTTTTCTGGTTTATATAACATGGCTAGCAAATTTGGACTGTCTACGTATAATGTATCTAATCAGGTTACGGTTGTCAGTTTCTTGGAGGACTTGCTCATGGGTTTTTCTGTCCGTCTGTGATATTCTGTGCATGTTCTTCAGAAAAGCACATTTCAACTGCCATGAGATGTTTCTCAGCTTGTCTGTTTATTGTCCCAGTGTCACATGCATATTTGTGCTAACCAGCATTTACACTGGTCACCGCTGACTCCCAGACAATCATCAAATTAATTCACAATTGTCCTGCATGTTTACACATACACTGTGGATACAATAAAACAACCGCTGACTCCCAGACAATCATCAAATTAATTCACAATTGTCCTGCATGTTTACACATACACTGTGGATACAATAAAACAACCGCTGACTCCCAGACAATCATCAAATTAATTCACAATTGTCCTGCATGTTTACACATACACTGTGGATACAATAAAACAACCGCTGACTCCCAGACAATCATCAAATTAATTCACATTTGTCCTGCATGTTTACACATGCACTGTGGATACAATAAAACAACTACATTCACCATGACTCTGCTGCATTCTGAATATGTTGCACACATACAGGATGTATTTTTAATGACTGAGTAGTGTTTTAAAATATTGCCAGTCCAAGTTTTGTATTCACCCTCTGTAAAGTTCATGCAAAATAGGTAAATACAAAACTTGGGACGCAGAGGTGTTTCCAAGGCACCAGGGCCAGGTTCTATACTGGCCAAGACCTTTTGACGCGTCCTCGTCGAGCGTCCTGGGCAACAGGTCCCTTCGGGGTCCTGGCTGAAGTCAATAGGATCGCTGATTCCTCCGAAGTCGGAGAGTGTCTGCCTGTATGGCGAGGAACCACCAGTCTGCACACCAATAAGCCAGACATGGGACAACGGATACTCACGCAAACTTCAGGTCCTGTCTGACATCACACTGTTGTTGGACAACAGGATGACTTCATCCGACATACAGGACTTCGCGTTGGAGCTTAAGCCAACGAACACAAGCAAGCAAGCAAGCAATACAAAACTTGGACCAGCAATATTTTCAAACACTGCAGTGATTAAAAATACCCCTTGTATATGGCTTACAGATAATTGCTTTCATTAACTAATCTTCATGAATGAGGCATTTGTCTATCAATGAGGGTCTGAAAGCAGATTTAGTGGTCTATGCTAGTTCTGAGACCAACCTGCTTGGATGGCATCCGTGTGAAGCGATGGCTGCCCTGGAACTGGTTTGTTCACTTCTCCAACACCAAGGTCAATATTTGGCTGTAAGTTTTTGCTGGTGTCAGCTGCCAGTCCCTGGTGCTGGAAGACAGACATGAAACCCACATGAATCAAAGCTGGGCTGTACGCAGTTTGACGAGTATTCACACACATAGAACAGTTATGTTCACAGACTGGTGAGTATTCACACACACGGAACAGTTATGTTCACAGTTTGGTGAGTATTCACACACATGGAACAGTTATGTTCACAGTTTGGTGAGTATACACACACACGGAACAGTTATGTTCACAGTTTGGTGAGTATTCACACACACGGAACAGTTATGTTCACAGTTTGGTGAGTATTCACACACATGGAACAGTTATGTTCACAGTTTGGTGAGTATACACACACACAGAACAGTTATGTTCACAGTTTGGTGAGTATTCACACACACGGAACAGTTATGTTCACAGTTTGGTGAGTATTCACACACACGGAACAGTTATGTTCACAGTTTGGTGAGTATTCACACACATGGAACAGTTATGTTCACAGTTTGGTGAGTATACACACACACAGAACAGTTATGTTCACAGTTTGGTGAGTATTCACACACACGGAACAGTTATGTTCACAGTTTGGTGAGTATACACACACATGGAACAGTTATGTTCACAGACTGGTGAGTATTCACACACACGGAACAGTTATGTTCACAGTTTGGTGAGTATTCACACACATGGAACAGTTATGTTCACAGTTTGGTGAGTATTCACACACATGGAACAGTTATGTTCACAGTTTGGTGAGTATTCACACACACGGAAAAGTTATGTTCACAGTTTGGTGAGTATTCACACACATGGAACAGTTATGTTTACAGTTTGGTGAGTATTCACACACATGGAACAGTTATGTTCAGTCTGGTGAGTATTCACACACATGGAACAGTTATGTTCACAGTCTGGTGAGTATTCACACACATGGAACAGTTATGTTCACAGTCTGGTGAGTATTCACACACATGGAACATTTATGTTCACAGTTTGGTGAGTATTCACACATGGAACAGTTATGTTCGCAGTTTGGTGAGTATTCACACACATGGAACAGTTATGTTCACAGTTTGGTGAGTATTCACACACATGGAACAGTTATGTTCACAGTTTGGTGAGTATTCACACACACATGGAACAGTTATGAACCAATGCAGGATTGTGAGGAACACACGCTGGTGCTTGATAAGACACACTAAGTCAAGAGGAGAATAGTAGAACTAGAAAGTCCTTTGGAACCCACAGGGAAAGGCAATACAGGGAGATATACAACAAATGGAGAAGAGAACTAGACAGAGACACGTAATATAAGGAGAACATGGCTGGAGCTGCATGAGGTAGCCACAATACAGGGAGATCTACAACACATGGAGAAGAGAAGTGGACAGAGACACGTAATATAAGGAGAACATGGCTGGAGCTGCATGAGGTAGCTACAATATAGGGTGGCTGAGTGTGAGTTGGTTGAAGGATGGGATAAATGGCAGAAGACAAAACAAAGGAGAAGAATTACATCAACCAGGGAACAGTTTCCTGACAAGAGACCCAGCAACCAGGGAACAGTTTCCTGACAAGAGTCCCAGCAACCAGGGAACAGTTTCCTGACAAGAGACCCAGCAACCAGGGAACAGTTTCCTGACAAGAGTCCCAGCAATGAGGACATTGTTTTCTGGAAACAGTCACAGCAATGAGGATCAAGAGTCACAGCAATGAGGACATTGTTTCCTGCAGTCAGTACATGTTCCCTAGCATTCAAGAGAATTCTCTCAACATTCGGGATATTGTTACAAGGATAACAAAAACCCCAATGTTGAGACAATGTTTCCAGACTTATGTACAACTAGAAGACATGACACAAAACAAACAACATAGGTGATCATCAAACCACTCAGTTACCACCCCTAGTGCTCAGTCTCTCCCGGTACCATGTCAACTTGTGGGGTTAACTATGAGAAATGCCATAGCAAACACTGTCAGGTGTAACATGGTACAGAAAGTTATGGCTTTCTGAGATGAGGTGATCAACTCTCTACAATTTTACCTGGTCCTTACAAAAATGTTCTGGTGTCTGTTGACACAGATATACCTAACACTTGTGGAGGACACGTGCCCAGCCCTGGCCTACTTCCAGCCAGTCCGTATGTGTAGTGCTGAATCATGCCATGTTCACATCCCAATCTGCCTCTGGGCAGGTGTGAAGGCCCAGTACCACCTTGCACACGCCACTGGTTTCTGAGCAAGAGGAAGGGAAGAAGAGCTCAGCAGCATGGTCCCTGCTATAGATGGTACTTTGGTACCAGGTTGAGAGAAGTCTCTACATCAACCTCATACTGACAGATGCCAGACCTTCCCTGAGCTCTGACGACCTGAGCGGCCATGCATCAAACTTACAAGTGACAACACAGACATGCACAGCACTCATCAACCTGCCACTGACAAATTCCAGACCTTCCCAGAGCTCGGAAGACCTGAGCGGCCATGCATCAAACTGACAAGTGATAACACAGCACTCATCAACCTGCCAACCCAGCCCATGCCCTGGCAATTTTTACCGCAATGATAGAGCCCATCCACAACAAAACCTCCATGTGCTGAAGAGGGACAGCAAACATGATCCTAAAATTATGCCAAAGACAATGTCAATTGAAATGCTCAAATACAGCAGCTTCAAAGTATCAGAGTCATGGAACTAGAGCAACAACTATCAAAGTTCTTCATGGAACAAGAACAACAACTATCAGAGTTTTCCATGGAACAACAGCAACATCTATAAGACTCATGCTAAACTACTGTTGTCATACCTCAGCCTGGCGTTGGTTGGGGCTCTCCACCGCCGGCAAGTGTAATTCTTGTTGCTGTGGTTCATGCGCGATGTTTGGCGGCTGTTGCTGCAACTTCTGCTGCAATTGGGTATTCTGATCCGATAGCTGCCTGTATGCATTCTGGGAAAAACAGAAACATATCATAAATAATGGTGATACAAATGACAAGTTTCCAAATAACAGACATTACCATTACTATCAAGCTACTCAGCTCAGCCCTTCGATTGGTTTTGTAGTTCCTTAATCAAGCTTCTCCAGAACTAAATAGAGAGTCCTTTGTAGAAAACCACAGGGAGAACATAATAGACGAATGCCTACAACGCATAGAGAAGACAAGCAAAGACAGATGTGAACAATACAGGGAGGCTATGGATGGAGCTGTGTAGGAATTGCACAAAATAGGATAGCTTGGAGTGAGATGGTCGCGGGCCTGTGTCCCAATGAATAGGGGATAAAGGGCAAAAGGCGAGAAACAAGCTTCACCAACAAGGGCTGTCCTCTGCAGCTTTCTTCTGTTCAGCATTGTCTTCAGCGACAAGACTTTGTATGCCAGGGTAATGAATGTGTCAATGGGGCATCAAAGGTTTCTGTCTTCATCATTACGTGCCATGATGAGCGATGGTAGCAATCAAGTTCCTACACAAAAAATCTGTGCTCTGTGTTCTTGAGTTCAACTGTTCATTTTCCATGCCAATATGTCAACTCACTCAGCACTGTCACACATTCGATCTAGCCAGTTATCACAACCATATGAAGACATTTATGTCTCATAACATGATTCAAAAATGATGATTGTCTTGACCTTATGTGGGTAATCATGTTAGTTAGTTAGTCGACAGATCCATTCAGATCTTATTCAGTCCATAAGTACTCGGATCCCCTCCTCAGCAAATCCCGCAGCGTGTAGCGGCTCACGACACCAGTTCTGTGTTGGTTAATGAATCTTCTTTGGCTTCCTGCGTAGTGTTCTTGTTTGGCAATACCTTTTTTAATTTGCAGTTCTCGCAGTCTGACCATGGTTGTAGAATCACAGTCATCGCTTGGTTCTCGCAACAGTCTTACTTCTCGTAGAGCATTCAGAATGTCAGCCTGGTCCATAGCGCGTCCAACCTCCACAGTAGCATTACCTGCAAGCTTGTCAGCCCGCTCATTTCCTTGTACTCCCGCATGCCCTGGCATGAAGATGAAACTAATCTTTGCCAGCCGAGACCGCTCCAGAGATAGCAACCACTCTCTATCCTCTTGGGCATACCCATTGAGTCGCTAAGGAAACATGCCCTAGTGAATGTCTGTGTCTCGAGCCATGTTATTGCTTTACTTACTGCCATGACTTCCATAGTCTGGCTACATGTGGTCTCAGCAAAAGCACCAGAGTCCTCCTTCACAATTCTCCCTCCGGCCTGCGCCGTAAAAACCCAAGAGCTTCTCACATATACCACAGAACACACATGCTGTGAAAATCTACTCAAGGATTGCTTCGCACAATGCACGAACTCCGTTGCATCACCGCAGATTTTGAGAAGAAACAAAGGCCTTGATGCCTCGTAGAATCTCTTCATTCTTCTTTGTCGTCTGGACCATGTGCACTACCTCTTGTTTAATGTTTTTCTGGATCTCCTTTATTTCAGTAAGCAGTGTTTCATTGTTGCTGGTTTGTACCGGTGCTTGAAGTAGCTTGATTTGATTTTTTGATTTCTTAGCGCGTCTATCTGGCTTTGTAGTTGAGATCTTTCCGCTTGCAAGATGCACGTGGCTGTCTCGCACTTCCGTATTGCGTCCTTATATAGTGTCTTTGATGGTGATCTTTAAGACGTCTCTGTGTCTTTGGAGGTACGGACAGCCCATGTATCTTGCTCCATGCTTGCCTAGGCAGTTGGCGCACTTTCTTCTGTTGTTGAGTGCTCGTAAGGTCGTGTCCAGCTTGGCCAGCGGACACTTCTTGAAGGCATGGTGATCGGCAGATTTCCGTTTTTACTGCGACATGTTGCTCTGCTGTGACCGGCCTTCTGGCATCTGGAATATTTGAGTGATTCTTGGTATGAATCCTTCAGGCTGTTGTATTTTCTTGTTTATCGATACCTGGCATGGTATCTCACTGCCCTCAGTCGTCACCACCGCCAACGTAGTAGGGATCTTGGAGTGCGTCAGGATTCACTCCACTTTGAAGATTCGGATGTGGAGATTCTCTTCTTGTAGCTGCTTCAGGATATTTCTTTGTCTGACAGCTCCACTTGAATACGTTTCACAACCCATCTGACTGTCTTTGAGTCGGTGTTTCCGACTCTTGTGTCTTTCTCCTCCTCCTTCTCGGCTGTCTTGGCTCTTGTCTGTGGTGGGTTGTCATCGATCTTCCTCGTGGTGGCTTCAGTAGTAACTGTAGTTTCAGGTTCTTTGTTGCAGCTCGCAGGCAGGCTCTCTCCGCTCGTCTTCTTTACGGTCTTGTCGGCTCCCACGCTGCACATCTTGTGAGTCTGGTGTTTCTTGTTGATGGTCTTGCCACAAGCCATTTTCCTCCCCCGTATCAGGCTTCTTGAACTGTTCAAGTAAATTGTTCTTGACAGCGCTCGCAGTTGAAAAAAACAAACTGTCCAACAATCCCTATATATACCACATGTATAGTTTCTGTCCAACATTGCCCATATACACTATTACACATATAGTTTCTGTCCAACATTGCCCATATACACTATTACACATATAGTTTCTGTCCAACACTGCGCATATACACTACTACACATATAGTTTCTGTCCAACACTGCGCATATACACTACTACATGTATAGTTTCTGTCCAACATTGCCCGTATACACTATTACACATATAGTTTATGTCCAACATTGCCCATATACACTATTACACATATAGTTTCTGTCCAACATTGCCCATATACACTATTACACATATAGTTTCTGTCCAACATTGCCCATATACACTATTGCACATATAGTTTCTGTCCAACACTGCCCATATACACTATTACACATATAGTTTCTGTCCAACACTGCCCATATACACTATTACACATATAGTTTCTGTCCAACATTGCCCATATACACTATTACACATATAGTTTCTGTCCAACATTGCCCATATACACTATTACACATATAGTTTCTGTCCAACATTGCCCATATACACTATTACACATATAGTTTCTGTCCAACATTGCCCGTATACACTATTACACATATAGTTTCTGTCCAACATTGCCCATATACACTATTACACATATAGTTTCTGTCCAACATTGCCCGTATACACTATTACACATATAGTTTCTGTCCAACACTGCCCATATACACTATTCATGTATAGTTTCTGTACAACACTGCGCATATACACTACTACATGTATAGTTTCTGTCCAACACTGCCCATATACACTATTCATGTATAGTTTCTGTACAACACTGCGCATATACACTACTACATGTATAATTTCTGTCCAACACTGCCGATATACACTATTCATGTATAGTTTCTGTACAACACTGCGCATATACACTACTACATGTATAGTTTCTGTCCAACACTGCCTATATACACTACTTCATATATAGTTTATATCCAACATTGCCCATATACACTACCACACATATAGTTTGTGTCCAACACTGCCCCTATACACTATTACATATATAGTTTCTGTCCAACACTGCCCATATACACTACTACATGTATAGTTTCTGTCCATCATTCCCCATATATACATCATGTATAGTTTGTGTCCAACATTGCCCATATACACTATTACATATATAGTTTCTGTCCAACACTGCCCATATACACTACTACATGTATAGTTTCTGTCCATCATTCCCCATATATACATCATGTATAGTTTGTGTCCAACATTGCCCATATACACTATTACATGTATAGTTTCTGTCAACACTGCCTATATATACTATTCATGTATAGTTTCCCAACCACATGCATGATTTAATGATATATGTCCCAACCATATGCATGATTCAATGTTCAATAGGCTCCAATAAATATAAATGAAAAAGCCTTCAAACGTAATTAAACATAAGCTGGATGCTCATTATGCAAGGAAAGCAATAAATAATAATATGTCCATACTGTAGCATAAAGATGTCTACGTAAGGAAACAGTTCAGCAAGACTGGCAGACAAATCATATAAAGTCAGCCTGATAAATATGCATAAAATATAGTATGAATGCAAGCTGAAGCATTATGTGTCACAAGTTTATGGTGGAGCGGTATGCATCACAAGTTTCTATTGATTTTCCTCATATCACACATTTCAGCCAGGTTTCATCTATCAGTTTCTATTGTTTCTCCTCATTAGCCCTTATTGGTTACTTTCATGCCATACATTTCTAGTGGTTCCTTTCAGATTAGTTTTATATAATTTATTTCTTGTCATGTTATTAGATGGTAGGTCAAAAGCTGTATTATATAGAAAATAAAATGGTTTTTTTCTAGAAACAAACAGAAATCTATGGGAATCATATTTAAACAATGAATTCTATAGGAATATAAACTTATTCTCCAAGGATTACATTATATTTTATATACTTACAAAAACCCACCATGCTAAGAATTCTAAAACTGGATTGTTTAGGAACTCAAACTTGATTCTACAAGTATGCTGAGCTTGCCTCTAATAATATTTAACTGGAATAAACTGGGATTTATGGGATCTTGTATGAAAACTGGTTTGTGTGTGCAAGCTTGTGTGTCTGTGTGTGTGCAAGCTTGTGTGTCTGTGTGTGTGCAAGCTTGTGTGTCTGTGTGTGTGCAAGCTTGTGTGTCTGTGTGTGTGCAAGCTTGTGTGTCTGTGTGTGTGCAAGCTTGTGTGTCTGTGTGTGTGCAAGCTTGTGTGTCTGTGTGTGTGCAAGCTTGTGTGTCTGTGTGTGTGCAAGCTTGTGTGTCTGTGTGTGTGCAAGCTTGTGTATCTGTAAGCTTGTGTGTCTGTGTGTGTGGAAGCTTGTGTGTCTGTGTGTGTGGAAGCTTGTGTGTCTGTGTGTGTGGAAGCTTGTGTGTCTGTGTGTGTGCAAGCTTGTGTGTCTGTGTGTGTGCAAGCTTGTGTGTCTGTGTGTGTGCAAGCTTGTGTGTCTGTGTGTGTGCAAGCTTGTGTGTCTGTGTGTGTGCAAGCTTGTGTGTCTGTGTGTGTGCAAGCTTGTGTGTCTGTGTGTGTGCAAGCTTGTGTGTCTGTGTGTGTGCAAGCTTGTGTGTCTGTGTGTGTGCAAGCTTGTGTCTGTGTGTGTGCAAGCTTGTGTATCTGTAAGCTTGTGTGTCTGTGTGTGTGGAAGCTTGTGTGTCTGTGTGTGTGGAAGCTTGTGTGTCTGTGTGTGTGGAAGCTTGTGTGTCTGTGTGTGTGGAAGCTTGTGTGTCTGTGTGTGTGGAAGCTTGTGTCTGTGTGTGTGCAAGCTTGTGTGTCTGTGTGTGTGCAAGCTTGTGTGTCTGTGTGTGTGCAAGCTTGTGTGTGTGTGTGTGTGCAAGCTTGTGTGTCTGTGTGTGTGCAAGCTTGTGTGTCTGTGCGTGTGCAAGCATGCATGGGGACATGCCAATGGTCTAAATTAGCTGTAGCATACAGGCTTCATGAACAACAGATGGCACTGCTGCCCACAGCTTAGCAGGAGACTGAGCCAGAACAGGGGGAAGCAAGCTGAGAGATGAGCACACCTGTAGTGACAAGTAGGCCTGCTCCTTGGTGTCATACTGGGCCTTGATGGCTTGCTGCATGACCTGCAGGATGAGTTCAGGCAAGGCTCAACCATAGTGCTCATGTGTCAGGTGTGTGGGCAAACTAACATGTCACTGGGATACACAGACTATGTGCAACTGAATTGTTACTTAAGTATCAAGTTCATGTCACTGGGATACACAGACTATGTGCAACTGAATTGTCACTTAAGTATAAAGTTAATGATAAACAATTGTCACTTAAGTATAAAGTTGATGATAAACAATTGTCACTGAAGTATGAAGCTGATGACAAACAATTATCACTGGAATTATAATGTTATTGATAAATAATTGTCACTCAAGTATAAAGTTGATAAACAATTGTCAATGAAGTATGAAGCTGATGACAAATAATTGTCACTGAATTATAATGTTATTGATAAACAACTGTCACTCAAGTATAAAGTTGATGAACCAGCTCCTTTCTTCCCATGTTATAGTAGTATGTCTACTGTTTCCCCACAGGCCTGAATAGCTTCTGTGGTTATTCCATCTGGACCCGGTGATTTGTTTTTAGGACTTTTCTGTATAACTGCTTTGACTTCTGCAGGGATGAAGTTTGGTTCTTCTTGTCCATAACTTTTAGAAACAAAATTGATGTTTTCTATGTTATTTTGTGCGGGGTTAAGTAGTCCTTGAAAGTATTCTGCCCACCTTGCTAGTCTTTGTTGTGGATTAAATAATGGTGTACCTTTTTTTTGCTTATTTATGATGGTGGTTGGGTTGTAGCATGCATCTCTGTTTCTCATTGTGGTGACACGTTTATAAAATTCTCTTGGGTAGTCTTTGCTAAAGGTCGCCATCTGTTCACCGTATATTCTCCAGGATTCATCTTTAGATGCTCTAATTGTTTGTTTGGCATTACGTTGAGCTATTCTATAAGTAACATAGTCTTGTTCAGATTTAGTTGTGATCCATTTTTTTAATGCTACCTTCTTTTTGAATACGCTATCTTTAACTTTGTTGTTCTACCAAACTGTTCTTAATCTTTTGTCCTGCCCTACTTTCTTTGTTCCACATTTATTTTCCAGTGTGTTGAGCACGGCAGCCTTGAAAATTGTCCATTCCTTATCTATGCTTGAATAATTGTCAGGGATGTTCTTACGTAGTTTTTTTTAAATTTCTTGTTTGAATTCATCTTTAACCGTATTTTTCTGAAGTCTCCTATAATTGATGACAGCTGTTGTTACCTTTTTGTTTCTTATTTTCCTGTATGTTGAATTCTTCTTTATTATGACTAGTCTGTGATCAGTATCAACGTCTGTATTTGGGAGTGTTCTTGAATCTAATTGTAGTCTTCTGTCTAATTTCCTAAGTAGAATAAAGTCAATTTGAGATGGTTGATTTATGTCGTTCCATTTAAACCAGCTTTTGGTGTGGCTACGACGATGTTGGAAAAAACTATTTGCTATTATTAGTCCGTGTTGGGAGCATTTGTTGAGTAGATGTTGACCATTGCTGTTACATTCAGTCTCTGTGTCGCTGAATGGCCTCATGCAATCATTCCACGGTGTTCTTAGTGTGCCTATTCGTCCGTTGAAATCACCCATCACAATAAGTTTGTCTGTCTCACTGACATTGTTTAACAAGTCTGCAAGTTTATCAAAATACTCATCTCTGTCTTCATTGTTTAAGTGTCGTTACATGGAGCGTATGTTGTTGGTTTATTTCCTTCTTTGATCTGTACTAGTATTATTCTTTCCGATATAAATTTAGTGTTGATGATGACTTTTGCTTTTTCTGGATGTAACAAAAAACTCACTCCATGTTTATCTGTAGCTCACGGGTCGACGCCACTCCATATAAGAACGTAACCTTCATGTGTTCGTTTCGTGTTCTGCCCCTTTTTCCTAGTATCTGCGAGTCCTAATATTTGAATATTTGAATGATTTTCTCATAAACTCTACGAGAGCTCGTTCCTTATTTCCTAGACCAGTAACATTCCAAGTCACGAATATCTCCTTTCTGTTTCGTAATTTAGCTGTTGTTGGTCACTTGTTTGGTGTGTTTCCGGTGTGAATGCTGATAGAGTCGCGCTTCTCTTTCAATTTCCTCCATAATTCTCGAGCAATAGAACTTGAAAAAATAAATGTTCTACCGGTCACTGTGTATGAAGTTGACAAACTATGTCACTCAAGTGTGTATAAAACTGATGTAGAACAACTATGTCACTTAAGTATGAAAAAAGTTGACAGAGAACAACTATGTCACTCAAGTATGTATACAGTTGATGTAGAACAACTATGTCACTCAAGTATGTATACAGTTGATGTAGAACAACTATGTCACTCAAGTGTGTATACAGTTGATGTAGAACAACTATGTCACTCAAGTGTGTATACAGTTGATGTAGAACAACTATGTCACTCAAGTATGTATACAGTTGATGTAGAACTATGTCACTCAAGTATGTATACAGTTGATGTAGAACAACTATGTCACTCAAGTGTGTATACAGTTGATGTAGAACAACTATGTCACTCAAGTGTGTATACAGTTGACAGAGAACAACTATGTCACTCAAGTGTGTATACAGTTGATGTAGAACATCTATGTCACTCAAGTATGTATACAGTTGACAGAGAACAACTATGTTACTCAAGTATGTATACAGTTGACAGAGAACAACTATGTCACTCAAGTATGTATACAGTTGATGTAGAACTATGTCACTCAAGTGTGTATACAGTTGGCAGAGAACAACTATGTTACTCAAGTATGTATATAGTTGATGTAGAACTATGTCACTCAAGTGTGTATACAGTTGATGTAGAACAACTATGTCACTCAAGTATGTATACAGTTGATGTAGAACAACTATGTCACTCAAGTATGTATAAAGTTGACAGAGAACAACTATGTCACTCAAGTGTGTATACAGTTGATGTAGAACAACTATGTCACTCAAGTATGTATACAGTTGATGTAGAACAACTATGTCACTCAAGTATGTATACAGTTGATGTAGAACAACTATGTCACTCAAGTATGTATACAGTTGATGTAGAACAACTATGTCACTCAAGTATGTATACAGTTGATGTAGAACAACTATGTCACTCAAGTATGTATACAGTTGATGGAGAACTATGTCACTCAAGTATGTATACAGTTGACAGAGAACAACTATGTCACTCAAGTGTGTATACAGTTGATGTAGAACAACTATGTCACTCAAGTGTGTATACAGTTGATGTAGAACAACTATGTCACTCAAGTATGTATACAGTTGATGTAGAACAACTATGTCACTCAAGTGTGTATACAGTTGACAGAGAGCAACTATGTCACTCAAGTGTGTATACAGTTGATGTAGAACAACTATGTCACTCAAGTATGTATACAGTTGATGTAGAACTATGTCACTCAAGTATGTATACAGTTGATGTAGAACAACTATGTCACTCAAGTATGTATACAGTTGATGTAGAACAACTATGTCACTCAAGTGTGTATACAGTTGACAGAGAACAACTATGTCACTCAAGTATGTATACAGTTGATGTAGAACAAATATGTCACTCAAGTATGTATACAGTTGATGTAGAACAACTATGCCACTCAAGTATGTATACAGTTGATGTAGAACTATGTCACTCAAGTATGTATACAGTTGATGTAGAACAACTCTGTCACTCAAGTATGTATACAGTTGATGTAGAACAACTATGTCACTCAAGTATGTATACAGTTGATGTAGAACTATGTCACTCAAGTATGTATACAGTTGATGTAGAACAACTATGTCACTCAAGTATGTATACAGTTGACAGCAATCAGGATACACGACATTGAGGACTACTGAGTGTGAGTGGCAGGATATACTAAAGATTTAAACAATTCAAAAATACCGTTCACTAATACCCACAATATAGTGTAACATTCCACAAATAAACATACATACAAGTACATGAACCATGTAAAAACAGGCAGGAAAATGACATTCATATAACCCAGCCCTTAACAACTCCTAGATAATAGGACCTGTTGCTGGCACACACCCAGGCCATCAATTCCGCCTTCCTCATCTTTGTTGACCCGATATTTTTCTTTTGTTTTGGATGTAATTCCCTTGTGCCTGTTTTACAGCACAGTAGCGATATTTGTGCTGTTTGGCTGAAACATCTGACGTCTTCCCAGCATTTAATAACCGGGTTTGTCTTCCCAGTGGGGCATCATTTGATATCTGGCATCCGATTCCTGTCAAGGTCACGTTCTATACAGCGGCATGTGGTATATATAAGGATGTAAGTTTACATGTGTCTACATACCAGACTGTAGGTTTACATGTGTGTACATACCAGACTGTAGGTTTACATGTGTGTACATACCAGACTGTAGGTTTACATGTGTCTACATACCAGACTGTAGGTTTACATGTGTCTACATACCAGACTGTAGGTTTACATGTGTCTAAATACCAGACTGTAGGTTTACATGTGTCTACATACCAGACCGTAGGTTTACATGTGTGTACATACCAGACTGTAGGTTTACATGTGTCTACATACCAGACCGTAGGTTTACATGTGTGAACATACCAGACTGTAGGTTTACATGTGTGTACATACCAGACTGTAGGTTTACATGTGTCTACATACCAGACTGTAGGTTTACATGTGTCTACATACCAGACCGTAGGTTTACATGTGTCTACAGGCAAGACTGTAGGTTCACATGTGTGTACATACCAGACCGTAGGTTCACATGTGTGTACATACCAGACCGTAGGTTTACATGTGTCTACAGGCAAGACTGTAGGTTCACATGTGTGTACATACCAGACCGTAGGTTCACACGTGTGTACATACCAGACCGTAGGTTCACATGTGTGTACATACCAGACCGTAGGTTCACATGTGTGTACAGACAAGACTGGGTAGCTGCCGTGGTCCAGCTGCTAGCACTCTGACCTGCCAGCCTCTAGGCCATGTGTTTACATCAGCACTGGGACGGGGATTATGTCACACACTGACCTGCCAGCCTCTAGGCCATGTGTTTACATCAGCACTGAGACGGGGATTATGTCACACACTGACCTGCCAGCCTCTAGGCCATGTGTTTACATCAGCACTGGGACGGGGATTATGTCACACACTGACCTGCCAGCCTCTAGGCCATGTGTTTACATCAGCACTGAGACGGGGATTATGTCACACACTGACCTGCCAGCCTCTAGGCCATGTGTTTACATCAGCACTGAGACGGGGATTATGTCACACACTGACCTGCCAGCCTCTAGGCCATGTGTTTACATCAGCACTGAGACGGGGATTATGTCACACACTTACCTGCCAGCCTCTAGGCCATGTGTTTACATCAGCACTGAGACGGGGATTATGTCACACACTGACCTGCCAGCCTCTAGGCCATGTGTTTACATCAGCACTGAGACGGGGATTATGTCACACACTGACCTGCCAGCCTCTAGGCCATGTGTTTACATCAGCACTGGGACGGGGATTATGTCACACACTGACCTGCCAGCCTCTAGGCCATGTGTTTACATCAGCACTGGGACGGGGATTATGTCACACACTGACCTGCCAGCCTCTAGGCCATGTGTTTACATCAGCACTGGGACGGGGATTATGTCACACACTGACCTGCCAGCCTCTAGGCCATGTGTTTACATCAGCACTGAGACGGGGATTATGTCACACACTGACCTGCCAGCCTCTAGGCCATGTGTTTACATCAGCACTGGGACGGGGATTATGTCACACACTGACCTGCCAGCCTCTAGGCCATGTGTTTACATCAGCACTGGGACGGGGATTATGTCACACACTGACCTGCCAGCCTCTAGGCCATGTGTTTACATCAGCACTGAGACGGGGATTATGTCACACACTGACCTGCCAGCCTCTAGGCCATGTGTTTACATCAGCACTGGGACGGGGATTATGTCACACACTTACCTGCCAGCCTCTAGGCCATGTGTTTACATCAGCACTGGGACGGGGATTATGTCACACACTGACCTGCCAGCCTCTAGGCCATGTGTTTACATCAGCACTGGGACGGGGATTATGTCACACACTGACCTGCCAGCCTCTAGGCCATGTGTTTACATCAGCACTGAGACGGGGATTATGTCACACACTGACCTGCCAGCCTCTAGGCCATGTGTTTAAATCAGCACTGAGACGGGGATTATGTCACACACTGACCTGCCAGCCTCTAGGCCATGTGTTTACATCAGCACTGAGACGGGGATTATGTCACACACTGACCTGCCAGCCTCTAGGCCATGTGTTTACATCAGCACTGAGACGGGGATTATGTCACACACTGACCTGCCAGCCTCTAGGCCATGTGTTTACATCAGCACTGAGACGGGGATTATGTCACACACTTACCTGCCAGCCTCTAGGCCATGTGTTTACATCAGCACTGAGACGGGGATTATGTCACACACTGACCTGCCAGCCTCTAGGCCATGTGTTTACATCAGCACTGAGACGGGGATTATGTCACACACTGACCTGCCAGCCTCTAGGCCATGTGTTTACATCAGCACTGAGACGGGGATTATGTCACACACTGACCTGCCAGCCTCTAGGCCATGTGTTTACATCAGCACTGAGACGGGGATTATGTCACACACTGACCTGCCAGCCTCTAGGCCATGTGTTTACATCAGCACTGGGACGGGGATTATGTCACACACTGACCTGCCAGCCTCTAGGCCATGTGTTTACATCAGCACTGAGACGGGGATTATGTCACACACTGACCTGCCAGCCTCTAGGCCATGTGTTTACATCAGCACTGGGACGGGGATTATGTCACACACTGACCGGCCAGCCTCTAGGCCATGTGTTTACATCAGCACTGGGACGGGGATTATGTCACACACTGACCTGCCAGCCTCTAGGCCATGTGTTTACATCAGCACTGAGACGGGGATTATGTCACACACTGACCTGCCAGCCTCTAGGCCATGTGTTTACATCAGCACTGGGACGGGGATTATGTCACACACTGACCTGCCAGCCTCTAGGCCATGTGTTTACATCAGCACTGGGACGGGGATTATGTCACACACTGACCTGCCAGCCTCTAGGCCATGTGTTTACATCAGCACTGGGACGGGGATTATGTCACACACTGACCTGCCAGCCTCTAGGCCATGTGTTTACATCAGCACTGGGACGGGGATTATGTCACACACTGACCTGCCAGCCTCTAGGCCATGTGTTTACATCAGCACTGGGACGGGGATTATGTCACACACTTACCTGCCAGCCTCTAGGCCATGTGTTTACATCAGCACTGAGACGGGGATTATGTCACACACTGACCTGCCAGCCTCTAGGCCATGTGTTTACATCAGCACTGAGACGGGGATTATGTCACACACTGACCTGCCAGCCTCCAGGCCATGTGTTTACATCAGCACTGGGACGGGGATTATGTCACACACTTACCTGCCAGCCTCCAGGCCATGTGTTTACATCAGCACTGAGACGGGGATTATGTCACACACTGACCTGCCAGCCTCCAGGCCATGTGTTTACATCAGCACTGGGACGGGGATTATGTCACACACTTACCTGCCAGCCTCTAGGCCATGTGTTTACATCAGCACTGGGACGGGGATTATGTCACACACTGACCGGCCAGCCTCTAGGCCATGTGTTTACATCAGCACTGAGACGGGGATTATGTCACACACTGACCTGCCAGCCTCTAGGCCATGTGTTTACATCAGCACTGAGACGGGGATTATGTCACACACTTACCTGCCAGCCTCTAGGCCATGTGTTTACATCAGCACTGAGACGGGGATTATGTCACACACTGACCTGCCAGCCTCTAGGCCATGTGTTTACATCAGCACTGGGACGGGGATTATGTCACACACTGACCTGCCAGCCTCTAGGCCATGTGTTTACATCAGCACTGAGACGGGGATTATGTCACACACTGACCTGCCAGCCTCTAGGCCATGTGTTTACATCAGCACTGAGACGGGGATTATGTCACACACTTACCTGCCAGCCTCTAGGCCATGTGTTTACATCAGCACTGAGACAGGGATTATGTCACACACTGACCTGCCAGCCTCTAGGCCATGTGTTTACATCAGCACTGGGACGGGGATTATGTCACACACTGACCTGCCAGCCTCTAGGCCATGTGTTTACATCAGCACTGGGACGGGGATTATGTCACACACTTACCTGCCAGCCTCTAGGCCATGTGTTTACATCAGCACTGAGACGGGGATTATGTCACACACTGACCTGCCAGCCTCTAGGCCATGTGTTTACATCAGCACTGGGACGGGGATTATGTCACACACTGACCTGCCAGCCTCTAGGCCATGTGTTTACATCAGCACTGGGACGGGGATTATGTCACACACTGACCTGCCAGCCTCTAGGCCATGTGTTTACATCAGCACTGAGACGGGGATTATGTCACACACTTACCTGCCAGCCTCTAGGCCATGTGTTTACATCAGCACTGAGACGGGGATTATGTCACACACTGACCTGCCAGCCTCTAGGCCATGTGTTTACATCAGCACTGAGACGGGGATTATGTCACACACTGACCTGCCAGCCTCTAGGCCATGTGTTTACATCAGCACTGAGACGGGGATTATGTCACACACTTACCTGCCAGCCTCTAGGCCATGTGTTTACATCAGCACTGAGACGGGGATTATGTCACACACTGACCTGCCAGCCTCTAGGCCATGTGTTTACATCAGCACTGGGACGGGGATTATGTCACACACTGACCTGCCAGCCTCTAGGCCATGTGTTTACATCAGCACTGAGACGGGGATTATGTCACACACTTACCTGCCAGCCTCTAGGCCATGTGTTTACATCAGCACTGAGACGGGGATTATGTCACACACTGACCTGCCAGCCTCTAGGCCATGTGTTTACATCAGCACTGAGACGGGGATTATGTCACACACTGACCTGCCAGCCTCTAGGCCATGTGTTTACATCAGCACTGAGACGGGGTTTATGTCACACACTGACCTGCCAGCCTCTAGGCCATGTGTTTACATCAGCACTGAGACGGGGATTATGTCACACACTTACCTGCCAGCCTCTAGGCCATGTGTTTACATCAGCACTGAGACGGGGATTATGTCACACACTGACCTGCCAGCCTCCAGGCCATGTGTTTACATCAGCACTGAGACGGGGATTATGTCACACACTGACCTGCCAGCCTCTAGGCCATGTGTTTACATCAGCACTGGGACGGGGATTATGTCACACACTGACGTGCCAGCCTCCAGGCCATGTGTTTACATCAGCACTGAGACGGGGATTATGTCACACACTGACCTGCCAGCCTCCAGGCCATGTGTTTACATCAGCACTGAGACGGGGATTATGTCACACACTTACCTGCCAGCCTCTAGGCCATGTGTTTACATCAGCACTGGGACGGGGATTATGTCACACACTGACCGGCCAGCCTCTAGGCCATGTGTTTACATCAGCACTGAGACGGGGATTATGTCACACACTGACCTGCCAGCCTCTAGGCCATGTGTTTACATCAGCACTGAGACGGGGATTATGTCACACACTGACCTGCCAGCCTCTAGGCCATGTGTTTACATCAGCACTGAGACGGGGATTATGTCACACACTTACCTGCCAGCCTCTAGGCCATGTGTTTACATCAGCACTGAGACGGGGATTATGTCACACACTGACCTGCCAGCCTCTAGGCCATGTGTTTACATCAGCACTGGGACGGGGATTATGTCACACACTGACCTGCCAGCCTCTAGGCCATGTGTTTACATCAGCACTGGGACGGGGATTATGTCACACACTGACCTGCCAGCCTCTAGGCCATGTGTTTACATCAGCACTGAGACGGGGATTATGTCACACACTGACCTGCCAGCCTCTAGGCCATGTGTTTACATCAGCACTGAGACGGGGATTATGTCACACACTGACCTGCCAGCCTCTAGGCCATGTGTTTACATCAGCACTGAGACGGGGATTATGTCACACACTTACCTGCCAGCCTCTAGGCCATGTGTTTACATCAGCACTGAGACGGGGATTATGTCACACACTGACCTGCCAGCCTCTAGGCCATGTGGTTACATCAGCACTGAGACGGGGATTATGTCACACACTGACCGGCCAGCCTATAGGCCATGTGTTTACATCAGCACTGAGACGGGGATTATGTCACACACTTACCTGCCAGCCTCTAGGCCATGTGTTTACATCAGCACTGAGACGGGGATTATGTCACACACTTACCTGCCAGCCTCTAGGCCATGTGTTTACATCAGCACTGAGACGGGGATTATGTCACACACTTACCTGCCAGCCTCTAGGCCATGTGTTTACATCAGCACTGAGACGGGGATTATGTCACACACTTACCTGCCAGCCTCTAGGCCATGTGTTTACATCAGCACTGAGACGGGGATTATGTCACACACTTACCTGCCAGCCTCTAGGCCATGTGTTTACATCAGCACTGAGACGGGGATTATGTCACACACTGACCTGCCAGCCTCTAGGCCATGTGTTTACATCAGCACTGGGACGGGGATTATGTCACACACTGACCTGCCAGCCTCTAGGCCATGTGTTTACATCAGCACTGGGACGGGGATTATGTCACACACTGACCTGCCAGCCTCTAGGCCATGTGTTTACATCAGCACTGAGACGGGGATTATGTCACACACTGACCTGCCAGCCTCTAGGCCATGTGTTTACATCAGCACTGAGACGGGGATTATGTCACACACTGACCTGCCAGCCTCTAGGCCATGTGTTTACATCAGCACTGAGACGGGGATTATGTCACACACTGACCTGCCAGCCTCTAGGCCATGTGTTTACATCAGCACTGAGACGGGGATTATGTCACACACTGACCTGCCAGCCTCTAGGCCATGTGTTTACATCAGCACTGAGACGGGGATTATGTCACACACTGACCTGCCAGCCTCTAGGCCATGTGTTTACATCAGCACTGAGACGGGGATTATGTCACACACTGACCTGCCAGCCTCCAGGCCATGTGTTTACATCAGCACTGAGACGGGGATTATGTCACACACTGACCTGCCAGCCTCCAGGCCATGTGTTTACATCAGCACTGAGACGGGGATTATGTCACACACTTACCTGCCAGCCTCTAGGCCATGTGTTTACATCAGCACTGAGACGGGGATTATGTCACACACTTACCTGCCAGCCTCTAGGCCATGTGTTTACATCAGCACTGAGACGGGGATTATGTCACACACTGACCTGCCAGCCTCTAGGCCATGTGTTTACATCAGCACTGGACGGGGATTATGTCACACACTGACCTGCCAGCCTCTAGGCCATGTGTTTACATCAGCACTGAGACGGGGATTATGTCAAACACTTACCTGCCAGCCTCTAGGCCATGTGTTTACATCAGCACTGAGACGGGGATTATGTCACACACTGACCTGCCAGCCTCTAGGCCATGTGTTTACATCAGCACTGAGACGGGGATTATGTCACACACTGACCTGCCAGCCTCTAGGCCATGTGTTTACATCAGCACTGAGACGGGGATTATGTCACACACTGACCTGCCAGCCTCTAGGCCATGTGTTTACATCAGCACTGAGACGGGGATTATGTCACACACTGACCTGCCAGCCTCTAGGCCATGTGTTTACATCAGCACTGAGACGGGGATTATGTCACACACTGACCTGCCAGCCTCTAGGCCATGTGTTTACATCAGCACTGAGACGGGGATTATGTCACACACTTACCTGCCAGCCTCTAGGCCATGTGTTTACATCAGCACTGAGACGGGGATTATGTCACACACTGACCTGCCAGCCTCTAGGCCATGTGTTTACATCAGCACTGAGACGGGGATTATGTCACACACTGACCTGCCAGCCTCTAGGCCATGTGTTTACATCAGCACTGAGACGGGGATTATGTCACACACTGACCTGCCAGCCTCTAGGCCATGTGTTTACATCAGCACTGGGACGGGGATTATGTCACACACTGACCTGCCAGCCTCTAGGCCATGTGTTTACATCAGCACTGAGACGGGGATTATGTCACACACTGACCTGCCAGCCTCTAGGCCATGTGTTTACATCAGCACTGGGACGGGGATTATGTCACACACTGACCTGCCAGCCTCTAGGCCATGTGTTTACATCAGCACTGGGACGGGGATTATGTCACACACTGACCTGCCAGCCTCTAGGCCATGTGTTTACATCAGCACTGAGACGGGGATTATGTCACACACTGACCTGCCAGCCTCTAGGCCATGTGTTTACATCAGCACTGGGACGGGGATTATGTCACACACTGACCTGCCAGCCTCTAGGCCATGTGTTTACATCAGCACTGGGACTGGGGATTATGTCACACACTGACCTGCCAGCCTCTAGGCCATGTGTTTACATCAGCACTGGGACGGGGATTATGTCACACACTGACCTGCCAGCCTCTAGGCCATGTGTTTACATCAGCACTGGGACGGGGATTATGTCACACACTGACCTGCCAGCCTCTAGGCCATGTGTTTACATCAGCACTGGGACGGGGATTATGTCACACACTGACCTGCCAGCCTCTAGGCCATGTGTTTACATCAGCACTGGGACGGGGATTATGTCACACACTTACCTGCCAGCCTCTAGGCCATGTGTTTACATCAGCACTGAGACGGGGATTATGTCACACACTGACCTGCCAGCCTCTAGGCCATGTGTTTACATCAGCACTGAGACGGGGATTATGTCACACACTGACCTGCCAGCCTCCAGGCCATGTGTTTACATCAGCACTGGGACGGGGATTATGTCACACACTTACCTGCCAGCCTCTAGGCCATGTGTTTACATCAGCACTGAGACGGGGATTATGTCACACACTGACCTGCCAGCCTCCAGGCCATGTGTTTACATCAGCACTGGGACGGGGATTATGTCACACACTTACCTGCCAGCCTCTAGGCCATGTGTTTACATCAGCACTGGGACGGGGATTATGTCACACACTGACCGGCCAGCCTCTAGGCCATGTGTTTACATCAGCACTGAGACGGGGATTATGTCACACACTTACCTGCCAGCCTCTAGGCCATGTGTTTACATCAGCACTGAGACGGGGATTATGTCACACACTGACCTGCCAGCCTCTAGGCCATGTGTTTACATCAGCACTGAGACGGGGATTATGTCACACACTGACCTGCCAGCCTCTAGGCCATGTGTTTACATCAGCACTGAGACGGGGATTATGTCACACACTTACCTGCCAGCCTCTAGGCCATGTGTTTACATCAGCACTGAGACGGGGATTATGTCACACACTGACCTGCCAGCCTCTAGGCCATGTGTTTACATCAGCACTGGGACGGGGATTATGTCACACACTGACCTGCCAGCCTCTAGGCCATGTGTTTACATCAGCACTGAGACGGGGATTATGTCACACACTTACCTGCCAGCCTCTAGGCCATGTGTTTACATCAGCACTGAGACGGGGATTATGTCACACACTGACCTGCCAGCCTCTAGGCCATGTGTTTACATCAGCACTGAGACGGGGATTATGTCACACACTGACCTGCCAGCCTCTAGGCCATGTGTTTACATCAGCACTGAGACGGGGTTTATGTCACACACTGACCTGCCAGCCTCTAGGCCATGTGTTTACATCAGCACTGAGACGGGGATTATGTCACACACTTACCTGCCAGCCTCTAGGCCATGTGTTTACATCAGCACTGAGACGGGGATTATGTCACACACTGACCTGCCAGCCTCCAGGCCATGTGTTTACATCAGCACTGAGACGGGGATTATGTCACACACTGACCTGCCAGCCTCTAGGCCATGTGTTTACATCAGCACTGGGACGGGGATTATGTCACACACTGACGTGCCAGCCTCCAGGCCATGTGTTTACATCAGCACTGAGACGGGGATTATGTCACACACTGACCTGCCAGCCTCCAGGCCATGTGTTTACATCAGCACTGAGACGGGGATTATGTCACACACTTACCTGCCAGCCTCTAGGCCATGTGTTTACATCAGCACTGGGACGGGGATTATGTCACACACTGACCGGCCAGCCTCTAGGCCATGTGTTTACATCAGCACTGAGACGGGGATTATGTCACACACTGACCTGCCAGCCTCTAGGCCATGTGTTTACATCAGCACTGAGACGGGGATTATGTCACACACTGACCTGCCAGCCTCTAGGCCATGTGTTTACATCAGCACTGAGACGGGGATTATGTCACACACTGACCTGCCAGCCTCTAGGCCATGTGTTTACATCAGCACTGAGACGGGGATTATGTCACACACTGACCTGCCAGCCTCTAGGCCATGTGTTTACATCAGCACTGGGACGGGGATTATGTCACACACTGACCTGCCAGTCTCTAGGCCATGTGTTTACATCAGCACTGGGACGGGGATTATGTCACACACTGACCTGCCAGCCTCTAGGCCATGTGTTTACATCAGCACTGAGACGGGGATTATGTCACACACTGACCTGCCAGCCTCTAGGCCATGTGTTTACATCAGCACTGGGACGGGGATTATGTCACACACTTACCTGCCAGCCTCTAGGCCATGTGTTTACATCAGCACTGAGACGGGGATTATGTCACACACTGACCTGCCAGCCTCCAGGCCATGTTTACATCAGCACTGGGACGGGGATTATGTCACACACTTACCTGCCAGCCTCTAGGCCATGTGTTTACATCAGCACTGGGACGGGGATTATGTCACACACTGACCTGCCAGCCTCTAGGCCATGTGTTTACATCAGCACTGAGACGGGGATTATGTCACACACTGACCTGCCAGCCTCTAGGCCATGTGTTTACATCAGCACTGAGACGGGGATTATGTCACACACTTACCTGCCAGCCTCTAGGCCATGTGTTTACATCAGCACTGAGACGGGGATTATGTCACACACTGACCTGCCAGCCTCTAGGCCATGTGTTTACATCAGCACTGAGACGGGGATTATGTCACACACTTACCTGCCAGCCTCTAGGCCATGTGTTTACATCAGCACTGAGACGGGGATTATGTCACACACTGACCTGCCAGCCTCTAGGCCATGTGTTTACATCAGCACTGAGACGGGGATTATGTCACACACTGACCTGCCAGCCTCTAGGCCATGTGTTTACATCAGCACTGAGACGGGGATTATGTGTCACACACTGACCTGCCAGCCTCTAGGCCATGTGTTTACATCAGCACTGAGACGGGGATTATGTCACACACTGACCTGCCAGCCTCTAGGCCATGTGTTTACATCAGCACTGAGACGGGGATTATGTCACACACTGACCTGCCAGCCTCTAGGCCATGTGTTTACATCAGCACTGAGACGGGGATTATGTCACACACTGACCTGCCAGCCTCTAGGCCATGTGTTTACATCAGCACTGAGACGGGGATTATGTCACACACTGACCTGCCAGCCTCTAGGCCATGTGTTTACATCAGCACTGAGACGGGGATTATGTCACACACTGACCTGCCAGCCTCTAGGCCATGTGTTTACATCAGCACTGAGACGGGGATTATGTCACACACTGACCTGCCAGCCTCTAGGCCATGTGTTTACATCAGCACTGAGACGGGGATTATGTCACACACTGACCTGCCAGCCTCTAGGCCATGTGTTTACATCAGCACTGAGACGGGGATTATGTCACACACTGACCTGCCAGCCTCTAGGCCATGTGTTTACATCAGCACTGAGACGGGGATTATGTCACACACTGACCTGCCAGCCTCTAGGCCATGTGTTTACATCAGCACTGAGACGGGGATTATGTCACACACTGACCTGCCAGCCTCTAGGCCATGTGTTTACATCAGCACTGAGACGGGGATTATGTCACACACTGACCTGCCAGCCTCTAGGCCATGTGTTTACATCAGCACTGAGACGGGGATTATGTCACACACTGACCTGCCAGCCTCTAGGCCATGTGTTTACATCAGCACTGAGACGGGGATTATGTCACACACTGACCTGCCAGCCTCTAGGCCATGTGTTTACATCAGCACTGAGACGGGGATTATGTCACACACTGACCTGCCAGCCTCTAGGCCATGTGTTTACATCAGCACTGAGACGGGGATTATGTCACACACTGACCTGCCAGCCTCTAGGCCATGTGTTTACATCAGCACTGAGACGGGGATTATGTCACACACTGACCTGCCAGCCTCTAGGCCATGTGTTTACATCAGCACTGAGACGGGGATTATGTCACACACTGACCTGCCAGCCTCTAGGCCATGTGTTTACATCAGCACTGAGACGGGGATTATGTCACACACTGACCTGCCAGCCTCTAGGCCATGTGTTTACATCAGCACTGAGACGGGGATTATGTCACACACTGACCTGCCAGCCTCTAGGCCATGTGTTTACATCAGCACTGAGACGGGGATTATGTCACACACTGACCTGCCAGCCTCTAGGCCATGTGTTTACATCAGCACTGAGACGGGGATTATGTCACACACTGACCTGCCAGCCTCTAGGCCATGTGTTTACATCAGCACTGAGACGGGGATTATGTCACACACTGACCTGCCAGCCTCTAGGCCATGTGTTTACATCAGCACTGAGACGGGGATTATGTCACACACTGACCTGCCAGCCTCTAGGCCATGTGTTTACATCAGCACTGAGACGGGGATTATGTCACACACTGACCTGCCAGCCTCTAGGCCATGTGTTTACATCAGCACTGAGACGGGGATTATGTCACACACTGACCTGCCAGCCTCTAGGCCATGTGTTTACATCAGCACTGAGACGGGGATTATGTCACACACTTACCTGCCAGCCTCTAGGCCATGTGTTTACATCAGCACTGAGACGGGGATTATGTCACACACTGACCTGCCAGCCTCTAGGCCATGTGTTTACATCAGCACTGAGACGGGGATTATGTCACACACTGACCTGCCAGCCTCTAGGCCATGTGTTTACATCAGCACTGAGACGGGGATTATGTCACACACTTACCTGCCAGCCTCTAGGCCATGTGTTTACATCAGCACTGAGACGGGGATTATGTCACACACTGACCTGCCAGCCTCTAGGCCATGTGTTTACATCAGCACTGAGACGGGGATTATGTCACACACTTACCTGCCAGCCTCTAGGCCATGTGTTTACATCAGCACTGAGACGGGGATTATGTCACACACTGACCTGCCAGCCTCTAGGCCATGTGTTTACATCAGCACTGAGACGGGGATTATGTCACACACTGACCTGCCAGCCTCTAGGCCATGTGTTTACATCAGCACTGAGACGGGGATTATGTCACACACTGACCTGCCAGCCTCTAGGCCATGTGTTTACATCAGCACTGAGACGGGGATTATGTCACACACTGACCTGCCAGCCTCTAGGCCATGTGTTTACATCAGCACTGAGACGGGGATTATGTCACACACTGACCTGCCAGCCTCTAGGCCATGTGTTTACATCAGCACTGAGACGGGGATTATGTCACACACTGACCTGCCAGCCTCTAGGCCATGTGTTTACATCAGCACTGAGACGGGGATTATGTCACACACTGACCTGCCAGCCTCTAGGCCATGTGTTTACATCAGCACTGAGACGGGGATTATGTCACACACTGACCTGCCAGCCTCTAGGCCATGTGTTTACATCAGCACTGAGACGGGGATTATGTCACACACTGACCTGCCAGCCTCTAGGCCATGTGTTTACATCAGCACTGAGACGGGGATTATGTCACACACTGACCTGCCAGCCTCTAGGCCATGTGTTTACATCAGCACTGAGACGGGGATTATGTCACACACTGACCTGCCAGCCTCTAGGCCATGTGTTTACATCAGCACTGAGACGGGGATTATGTCACACACTTACCTGCCAGCCTCTAGGCCATGTGTTTACATCAGCACTGAGACGGGGATTATGTCACACACTGACCTGCCAGCCTCTAGGCCATGTGTTTACATCAGCACTGAGACGGGGATTATGTCACACACTGACCTGCCAGCCTCTAGGCCATGTGTTTACATCAGCACTGAGACGGGGATTATGTCACACACTTACCTGCCAGCCTCTAGGCCATGTGTTTACATCAGCACTGAGACGGGGATTATGTCACACACTGACCTGCCAGCCTCTAGGCCATGTGTTTACATCAGCACTGAGACGGGGATTATGTCACACACTTACCTGCCAGCCTCTAGGCCATGTGTTTACATCAGCACTGAGACGGGGATTATGTCACACACTGACCTGCCAGCCTCTAGGCCATGTGTTTACATCAGCACTGAGACGGGGATTATGTCACACACTGACCTGCCAGCCTCTAGGCCATGTGTTTACATCAGCACTGAGACGGGGATTATGTCACACACTGACCTGCCAGCCTCTAGGCCATGTGTTTACATCAGCACTGAGACGGGGATTATGTCACACACTGACCTGCCAGCCTCTAGGCCATGTGTTTACATCAGCACTGAGACGGGGATTATGTCACACACTGACCTGCCAGCCTCTAGGCCATGTGTTTACATCAGCACTGAGACGGGGATTATGTCACACACTGACCTGCCAGCCTCTAGGCCATGTGTTTACATCAGCACTGAGACGGGGATTATGTCACACACTGACCTGCCAGCCTCTAGGCCATGTGTTTACATCAGCACTGAGACGGGGATTATGTCACACACTGACCTGCCAGCCTCTAGGCCATGTGTTTACATCAGCACTGAGACGGGGATTATGTCACACACTGACCTGCCAGCCTCTAGGCCATGTGTTTACATCAGCACTGAGACGGGGATTATGTCACACACTGACCTGCCAGCCTCTAGGCCATGTGTTTACATCAGCACTGAGACGGGGATTATGTCACACACTTACCTGCCAGCCTCTAGGCCATGTGTTTACATCAGCACTGAGACGGGGATTATGTCACACACTGACCTGCCAGCCTCTAGGCCATGTGTTTACATCAGCACTGAGACGGGGATTATGTCACACACTGACCTGCCAGCCTCTAGGCCATGTGTTTACATCAGCACTGAGACGGGGATTATGTCACACACTGACCTGCCAGCCTCTAGGCCATGTGTTTACATCAGCACTGAGACGGGGATTATGTCACACACTTACCTGCCAGCCTCTAGGCCATGTGTTTACATCAGCACTGAGACGGGGATTATGTCACACACTGACCTGCCAGCCTCTAGGCCATGTGTTTACATCAGCACTGAGACGGGGATTATGTCACACACTGACCTGCCAGCCTCTAGGCCATGTGTTTACATCAGCACTGAGACGGGGATTATGTCACACACTGACCTGCCAGCCTCTAGGCCATGTGTTTACATCAGCACTGAGACGGGGATTATGTCACACACTGACCTGCCAGCCTCTAGGCCATGTGTTTACATCAGCACTGAGACGGGGATTATGTCACACACTGACCTGCCAGCCTCTAGGCCATGTGTTTACATCAGCACTGAGACGGGGATTATGTCACACACTGACCTGCCAGCCTCTAGGCCATGTGTTTACATCAGCACTGAGACGGGGATTATGTCACACACTGACCTGCCAGCCTCTAGGCCATGTGTTTACATCAGCACTGAGACGGGGATTATGTCACACACTGACCTGCCAGCCTCTAGGCCATGTGTTTACATCAGCACTGAGACGGGGATTATGTCACACACTGACCTGCCAGCCTCTAGGCCATGTGTTTACATCAGCACTGAGACGGGGATTATGTCACACACTGACCTGCCAGCCTCTAGGCCATGTGTTTACATCAGCACTGAGACGGGGATTATGTCACACACTGACCTGCCAGCCTCTAGGCCATGTGTTTACATCAGCACTGAGACGGGGATTATGTCACACACTTACCTGCCAGCCTCTAGGCCATGTGTTTACATCAGCACTGAGACGGGGATTATGTCACACACTGACCTGCCAGCCTCTAGGCCATGTGTTTACATCAGCACTGAGACGGGGATTATGTCACACACTGACCTGCCAGCCTCTAGGCCATGTGTTTACATCAGCACTGAGACGGGGATTATGTCACACACTTACCTGCCAGCCTCTAGGCCATGTGTTTACATCAGCACTGAGACGGGGATTATGTCACACACTGACCTGCCAGCCTCTAGGCCATGTGTTTACATCAGCACTGAGACGGGGATTATGTCACACACTTACCTGCCAGCCTCTAGGCCATGTGTTTACATCAGCACTGAGACGGGGATTATGTCACACACTGACCTGCCAGCCTCTAGGCCATGTGTTTACATCAGCACTGAGACGGGGATTATGTCACACACTTACCTGCCAGCCTCTAGGCCATGTGTTTACATCAGCACTGGACGGGGATTATGTCACACACTGACCTGCCAGCCTCTAGGCCATGTGTTTACATCAGCACTGAGACGGGGATTATGTCACACACTTACCTGCCAGCCTCTAGGCCATGTGTTTACATCAGCACTGAGACGGGGATTATGTCACACACTGACCTGCCAGCCTCTAGGCCATGTGTTTACATCAGCACTGAGACGGGGATTATGTCACACACTGACCTGCCAGCCTCTAGGCCATGTGTTTACATCAGCACTGAGACGGGGATTATGTCACACACTGACCTGCCAGCCTCTAGGCCATGTGTTTACATCAGCACTGAGACGGGGATTATGTCACACACTGACCTGCCAGCCTCTAGGCCATGTGTTTACATCAGCACTGAGACGGGGATTATGTCACACACTTACCTGCCAGCCTCTAGGCCATGTGTTTACATCAGCACTGAGACGGGGATTATGTCACACACTGACCTGCCAGCCTCTAGGCCATGTGTTTACATCAGCACTGAGACGGGGATTATGTCACACACTTACCTGCCAGCCTCTAGGCCATGTGTTTACATCAGCACTGAGACGGGGATTATGTCACACACTGACCTGCCAGCCTCTAGGCCATGTGTTTACATCAGCACTGAGACGGGGATTATGTCACACACTGACCTGCCAGCCTCTAGGCCATGTGTTTACATCAGCACTGAGACGGGGATTATGTCACACACTGACCTGCCAGCCTCTAGGCCATGTGTTTACATCAGCACTGAGACGGGGATTATGTCACACACTTACCTGCCAGCCTCTAGGCCATGTGTTTACATCAGCACTGAGACGGGGATTATGTCACACACTGACCTGCCAGCCTCTAGGCCATGTGTTTACATCAGCACTGAGACGGGGATTATGTCACACACTGACCTGCCAGCCTCTAGGCCATGTGTTTACATCAGCACTGAGACGGGGATTATGTCACACACTGACCTGCCAGCCTCTAGGCCATGTGTTTACATCAGCACTGAGACGGGGATTATGTCACACACTGACCTGCCAGCCTCTAGGCCATGTGTTTAC
>OY992896.1:87595419-87617919 GCA_963921405.1 Cepaea hortensis
TATGTGTTCACAGTCATGTACATACATGTATAAGTTTATCTGTTCACAATTATGTACATAAACATATAAGTTTATGTGTTCACAGTCATGTACATACATGTATAAGTTTATCTGTTCACAATTATGTACATAAACATATAAGTTTATGTGTTCACAGTCATGTACATACATGTATAAGTTTATCTGTTCACAATTATGTACATAAACATATAAGTTTATGTGTTCACAGTCATGTACATACATGTATAAGTTTATGTGTTCACAATCATGTACATAAACATATAAGTTTATGTGTTCACAATCATGTACATACATGTATAAGTTTATGTGTTCACAATCGTGTACATACATGTATAAGTTTATGTGTTCACAGTCATGTACATAAACATATAAGTTTATGTGTTCACAATCATATAAGTTTATGTGTTCACAATCATGTACATACATGTATAAGTTTATGTGTTCACAATTAAGTGTACATGCACATATAAGTTTATGTGTTCACAGACATATCTATAATGTAAAAGTTTATGTTCACAGACATGTCTATAATGTATAAGGTTATGTGTTCACAAATGAGGCAAGACTGCCCCACACCATTTTATAAAGCCTGTATAGCTAAATACATTTTGACAACTGGCATCCAATAACATCTCACTGAGGTCCTTACATCACTTCTAAGCAGAAGAGTTATTTTTTCAACACATTACTGGCAAGTGACAATTCATAAATGAAATAAAGGAACTGAAACTGTCTTGATCGTTGACTGAAAGAGTACAGCAATTACTTTCAATGAATGGCACTCATTTGTTAGCAAATATGTTCTTATTTTATTAACACTCATAAAAACATGATGAACAGAAACTAATGATGATGTTATTTTCTCAATATGATGTCATTAAAATGCCATTACAAAATGCAATTTGTGGGCAGGGATCTGGAGAACACTCTTGCAGCTTAGAACTAAGATTACAGCATAAGTAGGCAAAGGGTCGACAGTCCAGATATGAAAGAGAGGATTTAGTCAAATACAAGTTTACTGGCAAAATCAATATGGTCAATACTAAGTACAACTATAAAATGTGTTCTCCGGACCTGACAGGGAAACAGAAGTACGGAGAGATCTACAAGCACATTCAGGGCAGATTTAGAGACAGAGATGGATGATACGGGGGTATGGAGGGAGCCGCAGGAGATATCAAGAGATGGGAGGGTTCGGTGTGAGTGGACTGAGGGGCTGTGATCTACTGGGGGAATAAAAGGTAGCAGCAGAAGAAGAAGAAGAAGAAGAAGAAGAGGAAGGAGGAGGAAGAGGAGAAGAGGCAGAAGAAGAAGAAGAAGAAGAAGAAGAAGAAGAAGAAGAAGAAGAAGAAGAAGAAGAAGAAGAAGAAGAAGAAGAAGAAGAAGAAGAAGAAGAAGAAGAAGAAGAAGAAGAAGAAGAAGAAGAAGAACTTAGTAAACTGCTCAGAAATCAATGTGAATCACCAACTTTCATGATCAAATATCACATTAAGAAAATACAACAGTCTGTTAGCTGAATGTTGTTAATGTCAGAGGATTATGTTTTTCCTGCCTAAATGAAGGTATACTTTGATTGACAGCTGCAAGTATCATAATTCTCAAACATCAGAGAACTTAAGGTCTGGTTTCCTAAGAGTCACTAGATGTGAGTTCCATGGTGTATTTGTCCATGGCCAGAGGGAAGTGCCTGCCACTGTAATGGTCAGATCTAAGCTAATGTGCACACACGTGGACCTCACGCGCCACTGACTGCAAACATGATCAACTGACCTCATTCTCCTGGACCTTCTGACGCAGGCTGAGGATGGTGCTTTCCAGATTTTGATTCTGTCTGGTCAGATCTGCCACATCATCTGAGAGCAGAAGGTGAGGAAGTGAATGGTTGGTATGTACATAAACACAATCTACAAACAACACAGACAGAAATAGGCAGAATGACAGATAAGCAGACGAATAGAGACAACAAAAAATAATAATGGCATATATAGAAAGAAACAGAGAAATAGGCAGGATGACAGACAAGAAAATTAATAGAGGTAAAGAAAACAATTAAATACAGAGAAACTGCAAGACAAAAAAACAAAACATAGACAGGAGCTCATACAGGTGACAGAAGAAGAAAAAAATAAAGGAAAGACAGAAAAAGCCATAGATTAACAATGGAATTCAGAAACAAATCTCCCTAATCAAGTTATGATCATTATCTGCTTCTAAAAGGATTGACTTATTGTTTTTCTGTACATCAATGGTATTAACCATTTACAGGGCAAAACGTCCATTTGCGGCCGATCGCTTAAACGAGCATATCGGCCGTTTACGTCCATACTATTATGCATTGTAAAAACGCGATCTCTCGGCTTTCCGACACTTCCGACGGCTACTTTCGCTTTCGCCGATAGCTTGACAACGTGGCCGCCATTTGTAAGCACCTACAATGAATTTGAACAGACTTTTTTGATAGTTTTCGGGATTTTTACGCTTAGTTTTTCAAAATGGATTTCGGCGATTCTTCAAGTGATAGCCGAGATTTCGCTAGGTTCAATGTAAGCGACATTAAAGGGCATGAAGTTGACTATTAATCGCAGCTAGATATCAGTGAAAAGCGTTACTTTGCATTAGCAGTCGCCAGTCGGACTTTAAAGAAAGTGATTATGATTCTGAAAATGTGTTTGTAAATTGCCGTATATATGACGGAAAATCACAAACATGCATTCGTAAATATTTGTGTTCATATATGGATTACCGACAAAAATCACGTGAGTAACATATTCTACATGCTTTTCCCTTCATTGTGTTGTTTATTTAACTAAAATCAGTTGACTAGCACCTTATTTGTGATGTTTTTACTAACGCATCCCGAAATTTTACCGAACCTGAAAAAATCTTGCCCGTTCAGGGCTAAACAACGTTCAAGCGTCTGCCGTGTAAAGGGTTAATTGCATTTTACTCAGAAACCACATTTCCAAACATATCACACATACTTCAAGAAAATATTACAATTTAGGAGTTGTCATCTCACAACACATTAAAAGAACTGTCAAGGTCTCACATCCGAGGTTGCGACGTGTTGTCTGTACCAACGCCAGACACCATAACAACACGCAACCCTGAGTAATGTTAGACACGGCAGAGAGAACGCGGCGTCTTTGCCGACGCCTGGATAAGCAGCCACGCACAGCAATTGAGTTCACCCCGTGAACCGTGCAGGGGACACCATATGACGTGAGCGTGTAGCGTGTAGGACGCCAGGACTGGCAGACGGGCTGAGATCGTTGAAAGCACAGGTCGCAAGGGAATGCGAGTCGAGTTTGAATCTGCCTTGAAAGCTAGCCTGTACGACAGTGGGAGACTGAGTCGAATGCTTGTATAAGTTTAACTGTAAGTGAGATGTTTATTGCTTGCATGTATTATTATGTATTGTAGTGATCTTGTTCATGTTGAAATGATTGCTATAGATTGTCAGTGCGCGATGTTTGTGCGATAATTAATGCAACGCGTCAATAAAGCGTGTGAATAATACTTTCGGATATTCACTTCGTGTGATTTGATAGTTTGATATTACTTCACACTTGCCAGAAAACGAGCTACTTGTCTTGTGTTATGCAAGACTCTGACAAGTGCGAATGTGGTGGCTTTCGTCCGGGTTTTGAATCAAATGCGAACGTATAAATTTTTTTTCTCTGAGTTTGAAGCGAATGTGAACATGCCGATAGAAGTGCGCAAGTCATAGATTAAGGTAAAGTAACACATTAATAGAGTTGATTTAATTAAATTATAAGTGTGAAGATATTATTTGAAGCCAACCGAGGCGTCTTCAGACTTAGCACTAAATTCAACAAATTTTGTACCTAAAATCCAAAATGGCGGCCGTGCCCTTGAATGTCATTGAGTAGAGGTAGTGTGAGCGTGAAAGTTGTTGAAAGTGGTAACGATTAACAATAATACTTGACAGCATACAAACCTTTACAGACTTCAGTGACATTACACACACCATACATTTACAAACGTTCTAATTTCGTTTAGTTTAAAAAGTACAGGGTTTTTGTGACAACTTTACCTGAGTCTGGTGAACTTCAAAAATTTTTTTGTGCGTCAACCCGAAAGACGTTCCAGTGTGATTTCGAGCACCACTGAACAGCACAGTACCCAAGGATTACTTGAGTATAAAATTTTTTTCCCAGCTTTCTTTATACTTTCGTTAGTCTGGCTTTGGACATTAACTGTGCTATAAATATTTGTAACTTACTAACATCATAAGTAATTTTGTTTATATTTATTCCATCATACCTATTGTTCATCATGTCTTCTTTGAACGAGTGCATTGAAATGGGTTTAAAATTGAATATGTCTGGTGAGGAATTGAGAGCCTGGAGTGAAAATAAATATGCAGAATATCTTTTGAAACAAGAGCAAATTAGTGAGAGGGATGAGAGAGCGGCCGAAAGGGCATTAAAGCAATCAGAAGTTGCTCTGAAAAGTAAAGAGGCAGACTCAGAAGCTGCTTTAAAGCTTCAACAGGCACAAGCAGAAGCTGCTCTAAAGCAATCAGAAGCTGCTCTGAAAAATAAAGAGGCAGACTCAGAAGCTGCTTTAAAGCTTCAACGGGCACAATCAGAAGCTGCTCTAAAGCTTCAACAAGCACAGTCAGAAGCGGCAGTGAGGCAAGCTGAGATCTTAGCCCAAAGTAAGAGAGAAAAGCAAGAAACACAACTGAAAATTGAACAGCTAAAAGCTGAATGTTCTAAAGAGAAAGTGAATAGAGAAACAGACAAAGATCAACCTCATAAGAAGTACCAAGGTCTGATCAGAAGTTACAACACAGGTGATTGCATAGCAGCATTCACCCAAAATTTTGAATTTGTTATGGATCATTACAAAATCCCAAAACCTGAATGGGGGATAGTATATGTAAGAAGTCTTTCTGGGGAACCTCTTAAAGTCATAGAGTCGATCCCAAATGACCTGAAAGAAGATTATCTTTACATTAAAGCAAAAATTATGTCACATTTTTTGCTAGATGAATCAGGTTATAGAGAACAGTTTAGGAAGTTGTCTCCTAAGCCAACACACACGTTCTCTGATTACATCTCAGAAATTCAAAATATTTTTTCTAAATGGCTGTCAGCAGCTAAAGTAAATGGAAGTTATGACAAATTGGTTGACCTTATGTTGAGAGATAAGATTATTGCATCTCTCCCAGCCCCCTTTTCTAAATTTTTGTTGGAATGTCAGTGTGAAAGTGTTCAACAGATTGAAAGTCGTGGCTCTGGTTATTTTGCAGCCAATAAGCATTGTTTCTCTAGTGGTCTGACCAGCACAGACTTTGTAGCAGCAGCTACATATGGCAAATATCAGCCAGGGTCAAATAGCAAACAAAGACCTTATAGGCAAACTGCAGAGAAATTATATCAGTGTAAATATTGCAACTATGCACACAATGAGCATGATATGTGCGACCAACATCCTGGGTACACTGCTTACTTGCATAATTACATTTCTAAGCAAGAGAAAGAGAGGAAGAACTACAAAAAACTTACAAAATGTTACCTTTGTAAGGCTTTTGGTCACTGGCGTAAAGATTGTAAAGCCAAGTCAATGACAAAAAGGGCTAATGCAGCCATGTTTGACATTTCTTCGTCAGAAGATGAAAGTGTACAAGATCACCCAGTAAACTCGGCACACTCCATTGAAGTGTTCCATCAGGAAAAATGTACCATTTGTGATCAATTTCATGAGGATGGCGTGTTAACATGCGGCCATTCTATACCTATTACCAGTGAGGAGGCCAATTCGGTAGTAAACTCCAAAGGTATACTAAACATACACCAGGGGTATGTTAATGGTAAAGCTGCCACAGTCTTACGTGATAGCGGGAGTACTCTCATTGGTGTAAAGAGAGATTATATTTTACCAACACAATATAGCGGTAAATATGTCACATGCAGGACATTCTCAGGGAACATAGAGAAATATCCACTTGCGTGGGCATATATAACTACACCATTCCTTACAGGAAAGGTGAAATGCGCAGCATTAACCAATCCTTGCTGTGATATTATTATTGGAAACCTTCCTGAAGTGAATGATATACCACATGACATCAATGCATCATCTGTCAGTTGTAATATCGATACTACCACTTCACGTTCATCACCAATCACCATTCATGATGTATTACCACCTGTAAATGAATGTACAAATACCAACCTGGCTATGCCAGAATATACATGTAATTGTGTGAATGTAACATCAATGTGTGATGAGAATGATTGTTGTAATGTAGTAAACGCAGTAACTCGATCTACTGCACAGATGCAAGATCGAATCGATCAAACAGAGGCTTTACAACGAGTAAGTCCTGTTGTAACATCTCCTGAGACAACAAGGGAGACGTTTATAACATCTCAGAAAGCCGATCGATCTCTGCAAAAGTATTTTAAACTTATAGGCCAAAAGCCAAGAGTAGCAAAGAATGCTCAATGGTACTTTGCTCTCAAGAACGGAATTCTAACACGGTACTACACCAAAGGTTCCAGCACTATAGAACAAACAGTGCTACCGTTAGAAAACCGCAAGCAAGCATTGAATGTAGCTCATGACATACCCTTTGCAGGACACATGGCTTATGCTAAAACTAGAGCAAGGTTACTTACTCAATTTTATTGGCCAAAGTTTTGCAACGATACCAAACAGTATTGCAGATCGTGTGACATCTGTCAAAAGCTTGTCAAAAAGGGTAAACACCCACAAGCTGAATTGCAAGTTACTGATTTGGCTAGTAGACCGTTTGAAAAGATCTCGGTCGATATAGTTGGTCCTCTGAACCATATTACATCTAAAGGTAATAGATACATTGTAACACTTATTGATCTATGTACTCGTTGGCCAGAAGCGATTCCAATGAAGAACATAACTTCCAACGACATCATGGAAGTGTTCTTTCATATTTTTGCGAGGGTAGGATTCCCTGATACCATCCTTTCAGATCGGGGTAGCCAATTTATTTCCTCGGCTACACAAGCCTTTACCAAAATGTTGGGTGTTAAACAATGCTTCAACAGTCCATATCACCCACATTCCACCGGTATAGTAGAAAAGATTAATGGCGATATGAAACATATGCTCTCTAAGGTAACCCAAGAACATCCTGAAGATTGGGATACTTATCTGCCTGCCATTTTGTTTGCATATAGGGAAGTGCCCCATTCCAGCACTGGGTTCTCACCATTCGAAATGTTATATGGTGCACAACCACGCGGCCCATTATCTCTGTATGAATCTGTGTTGACTGGAAGTACAACTGTGTCTATACCCATTTCACCATATGAACATGTAACATCATTGTGTGATAGAATTATGAAATCATGTATATTAGCCAAAGAAGCTCTCCAAAAATCAGGAGCTATTTACCGACAATATGCTAACAGAGGAAATAGAACTATTACACTGACGCCAGGACAGGACGTGCTTCTTCTTTTGCCAAGTGATAGACATCTCCTAACTGACTCATGGCAAGGACCGTTCAAAGTGCTACGACAAATTTCGACGGTAGATTACGATATTGCAGTTAGGGACAAACATAAGATTTTTCATATTAACATGCTCAAACCATATCACCACAGGCAAGACGAACAAGTAGAGACTGCAGCAAGCACCTCCATAGTGGACCAGACGGACGACAACGACACTGACGAGATACCGACACCAGGTCTTGACACGACGACCAACTTACAAGACATTAAGGTAAATCCTAAACTGACTCAGACACAAACTGACAGTTGCAGACAACTGATACAAGACTACAGGACGATCTTTTCTGACAGCCCAGGACAGACAGATTTAGTGCAACACCAAATCATCTTAACATCTGACGTCCCTATTAAGTGTAGACCATATTCCATCCCTATACACTATAAAGAAAAACTTCATCAAGAAATCATTGATTTAGAAACAAATCAAATCATTCGACGTTCACAATCTCATTTCTGTTCACCAATAGTTTTGGTACGCAAAAATGACAACACTATTAGACTTTGTGTGGACTATCGTAAACTCAACAGTATTACACAGTTGGATTTAGAACCAATGAGCAACTGTGAAGACATCTTGACTGAACTATCTGACTCACTTTATTTTACTAAACTTGACATGACAAAAGGCTACTGGCAGATAGCTGTACATCCTGATAGTATACATCTGACTGCATTTGCCACACCTTGGGGTTTATACGAATGGTGTAAACTACCTTTCGGATTAGTCAATGCACCAGCTACCTTCGTCAGAATGACAAGAATTCTTCTGACAGACATTGCTAACATCATTTGGTACATGGACGACATTTGCATACACACAAAGGACGTGACAGAGCACATAACAGCACTACAGCAGACATTTGACAGAATTAGACATCATGGACTGACTGTAAAACCTTCCAAAGTGGATATAGCCTTTCAGGAAATTTCATTTTTGGGCTATAAGATCTCAAATGGCTTTATATCAACTGACGATAACATCATGTCCAGAATTTTGAAATTGTCGCTTCCGACAACTAAGAAACAGTTGCGAAGTGTGTTAGGTCTGTTAAACTATTATAGACAGTTTATTCCTCATTTTGCTGAATTGACCAAATGTTTCACTGATCTACTAACAAATAAACACCCCAATGTAATTGTAAACAGTGAATGTTTAAGGCCAGCATTTACGAAAATTCTTTCTTATTTTTCTAAATCACCTATTCTGAAATTGCCAAATTTGAATATTACTTTTAGATTAAGATGTGATGCGAGCTCCGTAGCCATTGGAGGTGTGTTTCTCCAAGAACAGGACCAAATCTTGTACCCAGTATACTACGTCTCTCGAAAACTGAACACCAGCAAACGAAATTACAGTACACCGGAACTCGAGGCTCTTGCCATGGTATTTTCGGTACGTAAACTTTCTAGATTTCTGTTAGGCAAACATTTCATTATTGAAACAGATAATACTCCGCTGACAATTGTTACCAGAGGAACGCCTAGTAACAGCAGGGTGGCAAGATGGTCCCTTCTTCTGCAGGACTATAGCTATGAGGTTAACCACATAAAAGGTTCACAAAACTGTCTTGCAGACCTTTTGTCGAGATGTCCATACAACGAACTTAATACCCAGTCGACACCAGAGCACAGTGCAGAGGGTGTATAAAACTGCAACGTTGATAGTGCTCAGTACCACAGCCAATTGTGACAATGTGTCAGTAACGCTGTGTACACCATTGTGATGGGGAAGATTGTATCTCCCAATGTATATAACTTATGTACATATTGTGATTCTTATCATGCGAATGAATGCGTATATAATTGTGAGATATGTGAAAGAATGGAATCAGTATTATGTAAACTAATGTGTTGTATAACTGTGAGATATGAGAAAGAATGTAATTATTATTGTAAATAAATATTATAACAACCAGACACTACAGAGAAGTGTCACGGGACAACACTAGAGGATCCAAGAAGTTACCAAGCCACTAAAACGTGAGGTAATCCTAAAGTATCCAGACCGAGGTGCCCAAGACGTTTTAACAAGGTACGAAAGATGACTGCGACAGTACAATCCGAGCAGAAGACGGAAGAGATGATCCAACAGCGGATAGTAACAACTACTACTCCGTTTATAGAAGATCCATCCAGAACGGACCAGCTTTGTTTAAATGACATCACAACACATGTAATAGTACAGCTGTATACTTCCGAGTTTTTGCATATTATTAAAAGTATATAAATGTATGACGTTGTATTAAAAATGTGATTTAAAATATTCCCATATACGGAATTGTATATGTTGATTTGTATAGGATGTAATCTCAGCATCATAACTTGATTGCTTCTTTACAAACGTGACTTTTTGTGCACATTTGTCAATAAGGATCAAATTGTGACACTAAGAAATAAATTTCCAATTGTAATTTATGTCTTGTAAACGACGATAAATTATTGTTCCTAAATTTTAGGTATAATAACCAGGGGACATTATTCTAAATTATGGGTGATATGTAAATATGTATTGTAACCATGAACATGTGTGCTTGATAAATAACATGTCAATGTAACATCGTTTAGATATGGACAGTATACTGCCAAAACTGTTGACCTTCATTAGAAACTCTAAATAGAGGTCTGATGGAGGAGTCATCTCAGAGGGAGATGCTCACGGCTTGACCTGATTATTTTAGTATTTTTGTTCTTGGTTGTGAGGTAGGGGCCAGTTTAGCCGATACCTACCGGACTAGCTGGGTCACAGCGAGGTAATGCCCATTAAATAGATTGTACTTGACTGTTGTACCTCATAGTGCAACATAAGTGGTGTATACATATTGTTGACTATTCACCTGTATATATTTATTATAATTGTTAATGTATAATGTTCGACTTTGACATGTTTAATAACACCTAAATATATATTGTACATGAAAGGAAATCCTTTCATGGAAAAGGGGTGTGGAGAGTGTCAAGGTCTCACATCCGAGGTTGCGACGCGTTGTCTGTACCAACGCCAGACACCATAACAACACGCAACCCTGAGTAATGTTAGACACGGCAGAGAGAACGCGGCGTCTTTGCCGACGCCTGGATAAGCAGCCACGCACAGCAATTGAGTTCACCCCGTGAACCGTGCAGGGGACACCATATGACGTGAGCGTGTAGCGTGTAGGACGCCAGGACTGGCAGACGGGCTGAGATCGTTGAAAGGACAGGTCGCAAGGGAATGCGAGTCGAGTTTGAATCTGCCTTGAGAGCTAGCCTGTACGACAGTGGGAGACTGAGTCGAATGCTTGTATAAGTTTAACTGTAAGTGAGATGTTTATTGCTTGCATGTATTATTATGTATTGTAGTGATCTTGTTCATGTTGAAATGATTGCTATAGATTGTCAGTGCGCGATGTTTGTGCGATAATTAATGCAACGCGTCAATAAAGAGTGTGAATAATACTTTCGGATATTCACTTCGTGTGATTTGATAGTTTGATATTACTTCACACTTGCCAGAAAACGAGCTACTTGTCTTGTGTTATGCAAGACTCTGACAGAACATTGCATTCTAGGGACAGGCATAATAAAACTCTATCTGATGAAAGGACATCTAGACCTTTTGAGGGAGGCTAAGTCGCAAAGGCAACTTATAACAAACATCAGAAAGTGGCAGTCATAATTTTATAGCCACATTATGAGAAAGTAAACACTGGAACATGTTTCAACAACCGGAAAGATTTATGGAAAGAGAGATAGAGGAAGACAGTGAGAGAAAATTCTGGACAGCCTTGTGTCATGACACGGAAGGGGAGTCAATAGAGGAATAAATTCAAGTCGTTAGAGATTGCAAGTTGTGGAGAAGTATGATCGCCACGCCAGTCAGTCAGTCAGGCACTTGATGAATATGATGAGGAAAAGATATCACAATCTAGGGCCTGAGATGTTGGACAATCTTGTAACAAACATTACAATCTAGGAAGTGACATGTTGGACAATCTTGTGACAAACATTACAATCTAGGAAGAAACATGTTGGACAATCTTGTGACAAACATTACAATATAGGGACTGGAATATCACACAACTTTCTGAAAGCATCACAATATAAGGAGTTGTATATCACACAAGAATCTCACATTGAGGAGAGGGGTGGGAGAATTTACACAACTTTGTCGAAAAAACATGACAACCAATATATTATCACACAATCTAGTAAAATTGATGCACACATGTCACCCAACTCTGTGACAGACCATCACAATCTAGAATATAGGATATCCCACAAGGCAACCATGTGAAAAACACTCACAATCTACATGATCTGGCATATCACCCAACTCTGTGACATACCATCACAATCTAAAATGTAGAGATATCCCACAAGGCAACCATGTGAAAAACACTCACAATCTACATGATCTGGCATATCACCCAACTCTGTGACAGAACATCACAATCTAAAATGTAGGGATATCCCACAAGACAACCATGTGAAAAACACTCACAATCTATATGATCTGGCATATCACCCAGCTATGTGACATACCATCACAATCTAGAATGTAGGGATATCCCACAAGACAACCATGTGAAAAACACTCACAATCTATATGATCTGGCATATCACCCAGCTATGTGACATACCATCACAATCTAGAATGAAGGGATATCCCACAAGACAACCATGTGAAAAACACTCACAATCTATATGATCTGGCATATCACCCAGCTATGTGACATACCATCACAATCTAGAATGTAGGGATATCCCACAAGACAACCATGTGAAAAACACTCACAATCTATATGATCTGGCATATCACCCAGCTATGTGACATACCATCACAATCTAGAATGTAGGGATATCCCACAAGACAACCATGTGAAAAACACTCACAATCTATATGATCTGGCATATCACCCAGCTATGTGACATACCATCACAATCTAGAATGTAGGGATATCCCACAAGACAACCATGTGAAAAACACTCACAATCTATATGATCTGGCATATCTCACCCAACTCTGTGACAGAACATAACAGTCTAAGAACCTTCAAGTCACACAATGATTTTGAATATCACACACAAGAAGAGCAATGAGACAACAAGATGAAATAATAACAGACTGTAGAAACATGTACTGTGTGACCAGAGACAGGTAGTAACCTTTCAGTTTTGCGATGTCAGTTTCCTTCTCTTGCTTGAGTTTCTCGTATTCGGCAGCATGAGCACTATCGGCTTGGGCATGCTCCAGCTTCATGGTGTCAACATCCTGGCGAAGTTTGATGAAATCTGCCTCCGTCTCCTTGTACTGACTCTGTTTGTTGGGACAGACAACAACTGACTAGATGTATGGGCTGATGGGGGAATGTGTGCGTGTGTGATAGAGGGGGAGAGAAAGAGGGACACAGAGCGAGAACAAGTGAGTGAGTGAGTGAGTGAGTGAGTGAGTGAGGGAGTGAGTGAGTGAGTGAGTGAGATGGTGGGTGTGGAACATGGAATACATGGTGTGTGTGCCTGTACAAAGGAAGGGGTGTGTCCATGAGGACTAATGAGCTAATGTGGTGTTGTAAGGGAAACGTTAAAAAGATAATTGTGCAGGTGGGTAGAACATGGGTTATAGGTGGGTAGAACATGGATTATGTCAATCTGAAGGTAGGTAAAACATGGGTTATGTCAATATGAAGGTAGGTAAAACATGGGTTATGTTGTGTCAATATGCAGGTGGGTAGAACATGGATTATGTCAATCTGAAGGTAGGTAAAACATGGGTTATGTCAATCTGAAGGTAGGTAAAACATGGGTTATGTCAATCTGAAGGTAGGTAGAACATGGGTTATGTCAATCTGAAGGTAGGTAGAACATGGGTTATGTCAATCTGAAGGTAGGTAGAACATGGGTTATGTCAATCTGAAGGTAGGTAGAACATGGGTTATGTCAATCTGAAGGTAGGTAGAACATGGGTTATGTCAATCTGAAGGTAGGTAGAACATGGATTATGTCAATCTGAAGGTAGGTAAAACATGGGTTATGTCAATCTGAAGTCTGGTAAAACATGGGTTATAGTGTGTCATATGCAGGTGTGTAGAATATGGGTTTTGGTGTGTCAATATGCAGGTGCGCAGAATATGGGTTATGGTGTGTCAATCTGAAGTCTGGTAGGAAATGGTCCCAAATGTTTGATGGGTGAGTGGCACACGATGGCTAACAAGGTCAATATAATGCCCACAGCTGTGACTTTCCCCAGGCATTTTCTTGTCTTGATTTGACAGGACTGGGTCTATTCCAGGACAGTACAAGACTGGGTCTACCCCAGGACTGTACAAGACTGGGTCTCTACCCTAGGACAGTACAAGACTGGGTCTCTACCCCAGGGCATGTACAAGACTGGGTCTATCCCAAGACAGTACAAGACTGGGTCTATTCCAGGGCAGTACAAGACAGGGTCTACCCCATGACAGTACAAGACTGGGTCTCTACCCCAGGACAGTACAAGACTGGGTCTCTATCCCAGGGCAGTACAAGACTGGGTCTATCCCAGGGCAGTACAAGACTGGGTCTATCCCAGGGCAGTACAAGACTGGGTCTATCCCAGGGCAGTACAAGACTGGGTCTATCCCAGGACAGTACAAGACTGGGTCTATCCCAGGGCAGTACTAGACTGGGTCTATCCCAGGGCAGTACTAGACTGGGTCTATCCCAGGACAGTACTAGACTGGGTCTATCCCAGGACAGTACTAGACTGGGTCTATCCCAGAGCAGTACTAGACTGGGTCTATCCCAGGACAGTACAAGACTGGGTCTATCCCAGGACAGTACTAGACTGGGTCTACCCCAGGACAGTACAAGACTGGGTCTATCCCAGGGCAGTACAAGACTGGGTCTATCCCAGGACAGTACATAACTGGGTCTATCCCAGGGCAGTACAAGACTGGGTCTATCCCAGGGCAGTACAAGACTGGGTCTATACCAGGGCAGTACAAGACTGGGTCTATACCCCAGAGCAGTACAAGACTGGGTCTATCCCAGGACAGTACATAACTGGGTCTACTGTTACACCTGTATCTGGTTATATTTAAAAAAAGAAAAAAAAGTCTGGTTATATATATTTTTTTAAAAAAATGGTTATATTAACTACTACAGATGCCGTTACACCTGTCACTGCGTATATTAACTACAACAGATGCTGTTACACCTGTCTCTGAGTATATTAACTATACAGACACTGTTACACCTGTCTCTGGTTATATTAACTACTACAGCTACTGTTACATACATGTCACTGTGTATGAGAAGAAGGTCAAATATATTATGAAGCAAACAACAGTCAGCTAACACAGGATGTGAGATGAGACCCTCCCCCAGAAGGTCAAATATATTATATATCAAGCAACAGTCAGCTAACATGATCATTACATGGCACTGTGCCAAACATTCAGATCAAGGGATCAGCTGTAACAAGCAGACTGCCGAACACCGCCCCGCCACATTTCTATTTGCAGAGTGTGTTGAGAATATTCTTACAGGGACTGAACAAATAAGTCAAGCAGAGTATCTGAACAAGACATAGGAGACAATCATTGTCAACAAGCAATGGCATAATAGGACATTCTATTTCAGAAACCAAAGATACCGGGTGTGTGTGTGTGTCTATTCATGTGTCTAGGTCATAAACACATCAGGAACAACAGGTAATAGTCAGGATAAGGTAATCTATAAGCACTCAATGTAGTTAGGCTGTAGCAGTGGTGTTCACATATATTACTTTATGATCAAGACACAGATGTGGTGGGAAGTTAATACTCTCAGTGAAGGCTGTGAGACTCATCTAACAAATGGAGCACATGTGAGCCACAAGATGAACAAGGTGGCAGTTTTGTCAGCCCATTTCTGAAGGTTATTGGGTTAACTCCTTGCAAGACTTTGGCCATAGTTCAACATCGTGCAGTCCTGACATATGGCTGACTGGTGCACCTGAATTAAACTAGAAGAGCATCTTGTAGCTGGTGACCCCTTGAGATATCTTCTGAAAGAACGCAGCAGCAGAACCCAGCGGTATAGATTCTGGCATCCATTAATCCACTTCATCTTGGGTAAATGACCCCAAGTCTATAGTGCTGAGAGACTGGATGACTGGTGGGTGAGCAGCCATGAATGGTAACTCTGGTTTGGGGGAGAGGAGAGCAACAAACAGGACTTCCTTGGGAGACATCCATTGCCTCTTATCTGGTTAGGAAGCTCTACCAGATGGACCATGTATGTGTCACCATAAATAGACAAAGTAATAACCTGGAGATTTGTCTAAGTAAAGTCATTATGGCAGCTGCAGCAATCCACTGCTGATACTTTCTGCAGAAACTGGTAGGAAATGTGGATTAGACAGACAGGGAGAGGAGCTGGGAGAAATGAAAGAATGAGAAGAGCCAGCAGGTGGAGAACAAAATGGAAGAAAGATCACCAGGTAGCAACAAGTATCCATACCACCAATGGGAACTATCGAAGTGGCTAAAAGCGGACAGAAATCATACAGGAGTCACTACTTTGACATCATAATGCCACAGAAAGTGCATTGAGAAAACAACTGCATGGCCAGGATACTGGTGCTATTACAGTATGACTGGACCAGGTAAACTAGAGCTGGCTACAGGTGTGAAATAAGAGCTAGAGTAACAACAGCTGGACACATGTGATAACATAACAATAAATGAGGATGTGGCATCACTGGGTATCAATGTGACTACAGCTGGTCAATCAGGTGTCATTCATGTACATGTAGACTGTCTCCCAAATGTGGGACTCTGTGGGTTAATCCTCAAATACATCTGGTTAGCAATGCTGGATAGCTGGTCATTTTAATTCCTACTCACCAGAACATTGACATGTCATTACTGACTACATGTGTGACTTTGTTGAATGATGGCTGTCCAACAAGAGTAGTGCCCACACCAGGGAATAGTGATGGTGTCACTGACTTGGCACTGACCTCTCGTGCTGATGTCTCTACGATAAAGTGAGATGTCTAAACAGGATGATGTCACTGACTTGGCACTTAGAATCATCAAAAGAGCTATGGAGTTTGTGCGCTGTGCCATGCTCTCAGCCTCCCTGGGGTCATCAATTGAGTTATGGAGTTTGTGCACTGTGCTACGCTTTCAGCCAGCAGCTTTCCTGTGGTCACCAATAGAGCTTTAGAGTTTGTGCACTGTGCCATGCTCTCAGCCAGCAGCTTTCCTGGGGTCATCAATACAGCTATGGAGTTTGTGCGCTGTGCCATACTCTCAGCTTTCCTGGGGTCATCAATAGAGCTGTGGAGTTTGTGCGCTGTGCCATGCTCTCAGCTTCCCTGGGGTCATAATACAGCAATGGAGTTTATGTGCTGTGCCAAGCTCTCAGCCAGCAGCTTCCCATTCTGCTGAGAAAGACTGAGGCCGATGGAGTAAACCCAGTTGCAATTAAGTCAATCTTGTCATCAACATGAAATCTTACAGCTGCTGAAACATGACCTGAAACATGTATATTTACCAATCGCTCTCTCACACACTCTCTGTCTGTCTCTCTCACTCTCTCACACACGCTGGTTAAAACTGGTTGTGAGACACTGACCTGAACCATGCTGTATTGCTGGTTGAGGGACTTGATTCTATTATGCAGCTCACTCTGATTAGACATACAAATACAGCTTTATGTAGAACATGACAGACATACAAATACAGCTTTATGTACAATATGATCAGACATACAAATACAGCTTTATGTAGAACATTATCAGACATACAAATACAGCTTTATGTAGAACATGATCAGACATACAAATACAGCTTTATGTACAATATGATCAGACATATAAATACAGCTTTATGTAGAACATGATCAGACATACAAATACAGCTTTATGTACAATATGATCAGACATAAAAATACAGCTTTATGTACAATATGATCAGACATATAAATACAGCTTTATGTAGAACATGATCAGACATACAAATACAGCTTATGTAGAACATGATCAGACATACAAATACAGCTTTATGTACAATATGATCAGACATATAAATACAGCTTTATGTAGAATATGATCAGACATACAAATACAGCTTTATGTACAATATGATCAGACATATAAATACAGCTTTATGTACAATATGATCAGACATATAAATACAGCTTTATGTACAATATGATCAGACATATAAATACAGCTTTATGTACAATATGATCAGACATATAAATACAGCTTTATGTAGAACATGATCAGACATACACATACAGCTTTATGTAAAACGTGATCAGACAAGATTACATGCATTACACAGACAAATAAATCTCAACTTAAAACATGATGAGACAGACAAATAAAGTTGTTTGTAGAACATAAGGCATAGAAAGTTCTTTACATAAAATGATCTAAATGATCTGTTGAAGTGCACCACTTGTGACTCCCATGTTCTGTCTGCTGTCTTGACAATATGTATACATTCATTCATTCAGAAGCATGTAATTTGCAGAACCTCGCTCCCATAACCGCCAGAAAACTTCTCGATCACAAGCAAGATGTCCCGCGTCTGATACACCCATCTGGAGATCATCCGCCACATCCTGCACCCATCTTCTCTTTGGCCTTCCTCTTCCTCTCTTCCCAGGCATATACCCCTCCATTATTGTTCACTCCAAACTTTCATGACGTTTCAAGTGACCAAAATATATCCATTTTCTTTTTTTTTTATCGTCTTTAATAGCCAACCCTCTTCAATATTCAGCTCTTGAAGTATGGATGCATTTGTTCTTTTCTTTACCCAAGATATTCTTAGAACCTGTCTATAACATTAATATTCAAAAGCATTTATGCGCAGTTCAGCTTGTTTAGTAAGTGTCCAGGTTTCACAGGCGTACGTTGCAATGGGAAAGATGCATGCTCTTAAAAATCTAATTATTGTAGTTCTATCTGTCCCACTCCATAATTTATTAAGTTGTTTTAGTCTTTGAAGAGCAATTGATAGTCGTCGTTTAATTTCTTTCATTATGTCACCATCTCCAATCTTTCCTCATTAACATATATTTCTTTCTCCATAGTAGTTTTGTCTGTATGCATTATCTTTGTTTTTGCTATGTTAAAATATAAGTTGTGATTTTCACTATTTTTTGGGGTTGAGGTTATTAAGTTTTGTTTATACCAGTCTGTGATGTGGATAGTAATACTGTATCATCAGCATATCAAATCTCTAGTATTTCATGACCACCGATATTTAGGGCATCATATTGCTCCTTGGTTATATCATCTCTGACATTTCTCATTATTTTTTTGGCATACAGGTTAAACAAATAGGGTGACAGCACACAGCCCTGACGGACTCCTTGCTTGATGTCAAACCAATCTGATGTCTCGCCATCTATTCTAACTGCTGCGTGTTGGTCTAGATAGAGCATTTTTATGAGTTGTACTACATGTGATGGAAAGCCCATATTCCTCATGATTTCACAAAGTTTCTGATGTTGCACACAGTCAAATGCCTTTGAATAATCCACAAAACAGGAGAATAGGTTTACATTAAATTCTCTGCACTTCTCTATTATCAAACGCATGTTGAGTATGTGATCTCTTGATCCTCTTCCTTGTCTAAATCCAGCTTGAACCACGTTAATCTCTTCTTTCATTTTCCTACAGTCTTCGCATTATTACTTTTAGTAGATTTTACTTGCATGACTGATCAGAGCAACAGTTCTATAGTTGGTGCATAATTTAAAGTTGCCCTTTTTTTTGGGTATTGGAATGAAGATAGTTCTCTTCCAATCTTTTGGCTACACTCTTCCCCAGTGTTATCTGATCTGCCTGGCCTGGGGGTCTTGCCACCAGATCTCTTTCTTATTTTGTTTTCTTTCATGGTTGTTATGGTTTCTTGGCAAGTTCTGCAGAAGGTAGTTTGCCATTTCTTTCCTTCTGGGCAGTGACTGTACTAGTCGGTGGCCATAGCCATTGTCTCTACTGATGATAGATATATATATATGTGAAGTTGGAACCACGACTAGCTAACTAGCTATATATATATATATATATCAAAGCCTATCTGGCTATAGCACTGTAGAACTTCTGATATTCTCCTGAGAGCAGTATTTTCAGATATCCTTCAGTAACAATCTTTGTTGAATTTGTTGAAATGAGAAGACAGCTGGAACTCTTGTATTCTATCTTCCCTGATATACATGCTATGTTTGGTTCGCTTGTCGGCAACACTCTATTCATGATTCTGAGAACATATAACATGACCCCCGTAGGATGTATGATGATAGAAAGCTATGTGTAAAACATGATCAGTGGACAAAGATATTTCTATGTAGAAATACACCCAGTCACACAAAGTTATATGCAGGACATGATCAGTATGACCAAGACAATTCTATGTAGAACACAGAACCATGACACAAATGACAGCTACGTCTACTAAGCAACATTAACAACACTCAGATAATGTCAGGCGTGACTGTCCTGTATGCACATCTCTAAGGTGGTGGGAACAAAAATCAGCCATCTGTGACACAACTATAAAGATGAATAAATAGAAGTCAACCAGCGGTGACACAACTGTAAAGATGAAGAAAGCAAACAGTGTGTGCTCTACTACACAAGTGTGGATGTGTGAAACACCTGGCTGGCTAGTGATGATATGATGCTTAGTAGAGGAGCAATAATGGATAGCTAGAGAAAGTGTGCAGGTGGCTAATGACTGTAGCACACTGGTTGTCTTCAACTAGTCCAGGTTAAATCTGGGGCGGTGGTGGATCACCTGTATGTTATCATGGCCCATCAGAGCAGGAAGCAAGTCACACTGTCACCCACAGTCCATGTCCTAAAGGCCACTAAGGTGGGTTGATGTACAACAGTACAACATGCAAGTGACATCAAGGCCTCATGCCATCCCAGCCACATACACATGACATGCCAGCCACATACACATGACATGCCAGCCACATACACATGACATGCCAGCCACATACACATGACATGCCAGCCACATACACATGACATGCCAGCCACATACACATGACATGCCAGCCACATACACATGACATGCCAGCCACATACACATGACATGCCAGCCACATACACATGACATGCCAGCCACATACACATGCCATCCCAGCCACATACACATGACATGCCAGCCACATACACATGACATGCCAGCCACATACACATGACATCCCAGCCACATACACATGACATGCCAGCTACATACACATGACATCCCAGCCACATACACATGACATGCCAGCCACATACACATGACATGCCAGCCACATACACATGACATCCCAGCCACATACACATGACATCCCAGCCACATACACATGACATCTCAGCCACATACACATGACATCTCAGCCACATACACATGACATCCCAGCCACATACACATGACATGCCAGCCACATACACATGACATGCCAGCCACATACACATGACATGCCAGCCACATACACATGACATCTCAGCCACATACACATGACATGCCAGCCACATACACATGACATGCCAGCCACATACACATGACATGCCAGCCACATACACATGACATCTCAGCCACATACACATGACATCCCAGCCACATACACATGACATCCCAGCCACATACACATGACATCCCAGCCACATACACATGACATCCCAGCCACATACACATGACATCCCAGCCACATACACATGACATGCCAGCCACATACACATGACATGCCAGCCACATACACATGACATGCCAGCCACATACACATGACATGCCAGCCACATACACATGACATGCCAGCCACATACACATGACATGCCAGCCACATACACATGCCATCTCAGCCACATACACATGCCATCCCAGCCACATACACATGACATGCCAGCCACATACACATGACATCCCAGCCACATACACATGACATCCCAGCCACATACACATGACATCCCAGCCACATACACATGACATGCCAGCCACATACACATGACATGCCAGTCACATACACATGACATGCCAGCCACATACACATGACATCCCAGCCACATACACATGACATGCCAGTCACATACACATGACATCTCAGCCACATACACATGCCATCCCAGCCACATACACATGACATCCCAGCCACATACACATGACATCCCAGCCACATACACATGACATCCCAGCCACATACACATGACATCCCAGCCACATACACATGACATGCCAGCCACATACACATGACATCTCAGCCACATACACATGACATCCCAGCCACATACACATGACATCTCAGCCACATACACATGACATCTCAGCCACATACACATGCCATCCCAGCCACATACACATGACATCCCAGCCACATACACATGACATCCCAGCCACATACACATGACATGCCAGCCACATACACATGACATGCCAGCCACATACACATGACATCCCAGCCACATACACATGACATCCCAGCCACATACACATGACATGCCAGCCACATACACATGACATGCCAGCTACATACACATGACATCCCAGCCACATACACGTGACATGCCAGCCACATACACATGACATGCCAGCCACATACACATGACATGCCAGCCACATACACATGACATCCCAGCCACATACACATGACATGCCAGCCACATACACATGACATGCCAGCTACATACACATGACATCCCAGCCACATACACATGACATCCCAGCCACATACACATGACATGCCAGCCACATACACATGACATCCCAGCCACATACACATGACATCCCAACCACATACACATGACATGCCAGCCACATACACATGACATGCCAGCTACATACACATGACATCCCAGCCACATACACATGACATGCCAGCCACATACACATGACATCCCAGCCACATACACATGACATCCCAACCACATACACATGACATCTCAGCCACATACACATGACATGCCAGCCACATACACATGACATCCCAGCCA
>OY992896.1:87622919-87702919 GCA_963921405.1 Cepaea hortensis
AGAATGCAGATAGTAGACATTGCAATTCTTCCTCAGAGTGGGTCGTAACTGCAGCATCATCTGCAAAAAGCAACTCTCTGATCAGTACCCTCCTAATTTTGGTCTTAGCCTTCAATCTCTGAGCATTGTAGAGGCCGCCATCTGAGCGTGAGTGAATGTATATACCACCATCCTGATCACGAAATGCATATTTCAGTAGAAGTGAAAAGTATATTCCAAAGATGGTGGGAGCTAGTACACAACCTTGCTTAACTCCACTCTTGATTTCAAATTCTTCAGAAGTTGCACCATCAAACTTGATTATACCCTTCATGCCTGTGTGGAACGATTCCACAATGGACAGAAGAGTTGGTGGGCAGCCAATCTTCTTTAGTGCCTTGAACAGACCCTCACGACTGACCAAATCAAATGCCTTTGTGAGGTCGATGAAGGCAATAAACAGTGGTTGATTCTGTTCACGGCATTTTTCTTGCATTTGTCGCAATGAGAATATCATATCAGTGGTAGACCGGTTCTGTCGAAAGCCACACTGTGATTCGGGGTAGACTTGATCTCCTAGGACTTGAAGTCTGCGCAGAACAATTCTGGCAAATACTTTTCCAACAATACATAGAAGTGAGATACCCCTATAGTTGTTGCAGTCGCTCCGATCGCCCTTGTTCTTGTACAGTGTTATGATGCTTGAATCTTTGAAATCCTGTGGGACTTGTCCTTCACGCCAGCATAGCTCTATTAGCTGGTGGATCTGTATAGTGAGTGTGTCTTGCCCACTCCTGATAACCTCTATTGGAATCCCATCCTTACCTGGAGCCTTGCCAGATGCAAGTTCATTTATAGCACACTTAACTTCTGTTATGGTGGGAAGTGTGTCCAGGTGGTCAAGAGTTGGTAGAGCCTCTATGGCGTTGAGGGCATTATCCGCTAGTTTGGTCTCACTTGAGTAAAGCTCCAAATAGTGCTCTACCCATCTGTCCATCTGCTGTTTCTTATCAGTGATGACTTCTCCAGTCAAGGTTTTCAATGGTGCACTTCTTTTGATCACTGAACCACAGGCTTTCTTTATTCCTTCATACATGCTTCTTATGTCTCCCTTATCACTTGCGATTTGAATGGACTCACATAACTTGATCCAATAATCATTTGCACACTGCCTGGCAGCCTTTTGCACATCCTTCCTAGCTTGCCTTAGCTCACTCAGAGTGTTACGCGTTGGTCTTTCCTTGTTTCTTAAGAGAGCTTTCTTCTTCTTATCAATCAAGGGCTGCAGAGTCTCGCTGTTGGCCGCAAACCAGTCCTGCCTCTTATGATCCACAGTGCCGTAAACCTTTACGGCAGTTTTACAAAGAGTTTCCTTAAGTTTATTCCATTTATCATTTACTGTACAATTTTCTGGTGTATCAGTGAAAGCGTCTTCAAGTTGCTGTTGAAACTGAAAGCACTTTTCAGGATCATGAGTGTTAATAATATTAATCATGGGGCTAGATTTGTGTTTAGCTGTGTAGATTCTCTTTGGTCTCAGTCTAACCCTTGCAACAACCAAAGAATGATCCGTATCACAGTCAGCACTGTGGTAACTACGAGTCAATGATATATGGTTCAGATGTTGTCTCCGTGTGATGATGAAGTCCAGCTGGTGCCAATGGCCGGATCTTGGATGTTTCCATGTGACCTTATGCATCTCTTTTGTTTTAAAAAAAGAGTTTGTAATACATAGGTCATTACTGGTGCAATGCTCCAGCAGCCTTTGCCCATTTTCATTCATGCGACCGATGTTGTATTTTCCAAGGCACACTGGCCATGAACTCGAGTCCTTGCCCACACGAGCATTGAAATCACCGAGCATATAAATGTAGTCGGATTTTGGAACTGCCTTGATCACAGAGTCTAACTCCTCATAGAACAAATCCTTCACATCATCAGAGGAATCGAGTGTCGGTGCATATGCAGTAATAATGGTGGCAAACCCACAAGAGGTTGCCAAGCGCAGGGATAATAGTCTTTCATTTCCTCCTGCTGGAATTTCAATCATTCCCAGTAGCGAATTCTTCACTGCAAAGCCCACACCGTGTTGCCTTTTTTCTGCCTGCCCTTTACCCTTCCAGAAAAAGGTGTAGTTGTTTTCCCTGAGTGACCCTTCCTCAGCGAGGCGAGTCTCCTGCAGGCCAGCAATATCAATGTTAAGACGATTGAGTTCGGCATCAATCACAGCCGTTTTTCTCACATCGTCAATATTGGTCAAGTCAGTGGAAAATCCTGGACACATGGTTCTCACGTTCCAGGTTGCAAGCCGTAGCTTGAGGTTTCTATTTATATTTTTGTTTGTACCTGGTGCATTGGTTTTACAGCCTGCGATTCAGATTTTGTCCTAGCCCCAAGCACCCATTGAAGCAGGCAGGCTGTGGCGGATCAGCACCCAATTGGCTGGGGGCTGCCCAGCTTGAGGCGGGCGGTAGCTGATCAGTGACACCTATAGGTGTCTCCCACCGTCAGAGGCAACGCGTGGCGCCCCATGTCTACGCCAACTGACAAGGACTTATAACCCGTAACAGTTGCCTCTCGCTTTGATTCCGAGACCAGTTAAGACCAGGGATGGAGTTATTGCCTCTCCATAGCACAAAGCCTGGGCTAAAATATAGAGATCATGTGTTGCCCATGCAGCATGATCCCTCTCTCGGCCTGCCTAGTTCACTCCAGAGGAAAGGTAACACCCCTACATCTGGAACAAGACAAGCTGCAGAAGCTGCCGGATCAGCAAAGCAATGCTCTAACTGTCCGCCTGTCGGAGCTTCGATTATACGCATCTACTAGCATGGTATAGTAGTAATATTCTCATCTACTAGTGTTGTATAGTAGTGGTATACTCATTTACTAGCCTGGTATAGTAGTAATATACTGTTAACAAATGTTTATACAAATGGTTTACACTAATGTTTACACATATTTTTTTTACACTAATGTTGACACATACGATTAACAGAAGAATACTGAAAATACAGCCACAATGAATAATCTACATGTATAATGAGGCATGAGACACAAAGACATTGCAAACAACAGAAAGAGGCAGCAGACATGTAATCACATTATGAGAAGAAACAAAGAAACAGTGGAAGAATAACACCTAGAAAGATTTATGACCAAAAAAAAGGATGGGGGAAGACAAGAAGAGAATATCTTTAACAATCTTTCATAGTGGCATGGACAAACGTCTGGAAACAAACTGACTGGTTCTGTTGGAGGTCACGAGATGTGGAGAAGAATGATCACCCCTGCCAGCTGGTCAAGCACTTGATGATGAACATGATCCTGGTTTCATGATCACATGCCCCACCACACAGCACTGGTGCTCTGTCTTTTCCACAGATCTTGGTCCTTGGTGCTCTATCTCTCCACAGATCTCGGTCCTTGGTGCTCTCTCTCTCCACAGATCTCTGTCCTTGGTGTTCTGAATCAACTCTGCTGATGATATCCCTCCAGCCCACCGTCTCAGTCCCTCCAGAATTTTTGCTCTCGGTCTGCCTCTGCCTCCACATATCTTTAAAGTCATCACAATGTTTTCCAATGCATCTTTTCTCTGTACATGACAAAAGACAACTGTTTATCTGTCACTTATAACAGTATGTAATGTTCTAGTTCCTTGAGCCTCTTCCTTGTTTGCTACTTGTGCAGTTCCAGATGTCCGCACATTTATCTCAGGAACCACATCTTTTGCTTCTAAACTCTTCCTAGTTTGTTCTCTCATGCTCCATGATTCACTACCATACAGCAAACTCATGGTTTACACAAGTGTAACAGACATAACACATCACATGGTGTAAATGTGTATATGAGATGTCCTTCACTGTTTTAAACAGTCTCATTAAAGATGATGATGAACAACTACAGGGACAAACAAACAATTTGTGATGCATGTTTTCATACCTTCTCATTTTGACAGGTCTCCTGGGATCTGTCTTTTGCTCTCACCAGTTCTAGAAATATACAAACATCAGAAATATACAAACACCAGTTCTAGAAGTATACAAACATCAGAAATATACAAACACCAGTTCTAGAAATATACAAACACCAGTTCTAGAAACATACAAACACCAGTTCTAGAAATATACAAACACCAGTTCTAGAAATATACAAACATCAGAAATATACAAACATCAGAAATATACAAACACCAGTTCTAGAAATATACAAACATCAGAAATATACAAACACCAGTTCTAGAAATATTCAAACATCAGAAATATACAAACACCAGTTCTAGAAATATACAAACATCAGAAATATACAAACACCAGTTCTAGAAATATACAAACACCAGTTCTAGAAATATACAAACACCAGTTCTAGAAATATACAAACACCAGTTCTAGAAATATACAAACACCAGTTCTAGAAATATACAAACATCAGAAATATACAAACACCAGTTCTAGAAATATACAAACATCAGAAATATACAAACACCAGTTCTAGAAATATACAAACATCAGAAATATACAAACACCAGTTCTAGAAATATACAAACATCAGAAATATACAAACACCAGTTCTAGAAATATACAAACATCAGAAATATACAAACACCAGTTCTAGAAATATACAAACACCAGTTCTAGAAATATACAAACACCAGTTCTAGAAATATACAAACACCAGTTCTAGAAATATACAAACACCAGTTCTAGAAATATACAAACACCAGTTCTAGAAATATACAATGTTGTACACAAAAACATAAAGATTGCTACAGGGCTGGAGCAGTATGAGTACAATCATGCACACTAGGCTGTTATAAATAAGAGGTGCCGGACTCAGCTCAGTTTCTTGCAACCTTTTCCTCTCACAACTTTGATCCAAGTCAAGGTACTTATCTGATGATAACAACGGCATGACTTGGGTTTCCAAGCTGTAACTTCAGCCAGAGAAGGCAAACCACAATTCCAGTTTCCAATGGAACTTTAGTCATGCAAGACATACCACAAGTAGATCAATATCCCTGGTTTCCAATCAGCAACTTCAGCCATGCAAGCCAAACCACAAGTAGATAAATATCCCCGGTTTTTTTTCCCCCCCGCGTTTCCATCCTGTTTCAGGATATTGCGGTCAACACCAGCATCTTTCAGCTGTATGTTGATTCCTAGGCTAGATTACGCTCATCAGCACGCCACGACTTTCTGAGCGACCGGCTCCATACTCTCATAAGTCACTTTTGCGATTCGAACCACTGCTAATTCTCGTCGCGTCACGTGACGAGAGTATTCGGGGTTAGCGGAGAAAGCTGCTAACCCCTCGGCCATGGAGCCGGCATAAATATCCCCGGTTTACAATCAGTAACTTAAACCATGCAAGCCATATTACCACAAGCAGATTAATATCCCTCATTTACAATTTGTAACTTCAGCCATGCAAGCCATACCACAAGTATATTAATGTCCCTGGTTTACAATAAGTAAATTTAGCCATTCAAGTCATACCAGAAGTAGATTAATGTCCCTGGTTTACAATAAGTAAATTTAGCCATTCAAGCCATACCAGAAGTAGATTAGTGTCCTTGGTTTACAATAAGTAAATTTAGCCATTCAAGTCATACCAGAAGTAGATTAGTGTCCCTGGTTTACAATCTGTAACTTCAGCCATTCAAGTCATACCAGAAGTAGATTAGTGTCCCTGGTTTACAATCTGTAACTTCAGCCATTTAAGACCAACCACAAGTAGATGAATGTCCCTGATACTCAACATTTGTCAACATAAACAAAACATACCGAACTTTCCTCATTCAACAAACACTCACAAGAATCCATGCCTCTCTAAATAAACTCTGTATCTATATTTAAAAATAAAAAAACAACAAATCTCATCTCATCTCATCAACAGAACAGGAAATATTTATATTTAATTATATGAGACAGATTACCTGTCACCAGTGTCACACATTATAAAAGACAGTATACAAATCACCACAGTATAAGAGACAGAATACCAGGCACCTGTGTCACACAATATAAGAGACAATACAAGGCACCTGTGTCACACAATATAAGAGATAATACCAGTCACCTGTGTCACACAATATAAGAGATAATACCAGTCAGCTGTGTCACACAATATAAGATATACCAGTCACTTGTGTCACACAATATAAGATATACCAGTCACTTGTGTCACACAACATAAGATATACCAATCAGTTGTGTCACACAATATAAGATATACCAGTCACTTGTGTCACACAATATAAGATATACCATACCAGTCACCTGTGTCACAAAATATAAGATATACCAGGCACCTGTGTCACACAGTATTAGAGACAGAATATCAGGCACCTGTGCCACACAATATAAGTGACAGAATACCAGGCACCTGTGTCACACAATATAAGAGACAGAATACCAGGCACCTGTGTCACACAATATAAGATATATGATACCAGTCACCTGTGTCACACAGTATAAGATATAGAATACCAGGCACCTGTGCCACACAATATAAGAGACAGAATACCAGTCACCTGTGTCACACAATATAAGATATACCAGTCACTTGTGTCACACAATATAAGATATACCAGTCACCTGTGTCACACAATATAAGAGATAGAATACCAGGCACCTGTGTCACACAATATAAGTGACAGAATATCAGGCACCTGTGTCGCACAATACACAGTAACTTCAATTGTGTCATGGCAGACACAATATAAGAGATATAATACCAGTCACCTGTGTCACACAGTATAAGAGATAGAATACCAGGCACATGTGTCACACAATATAAGATATACCAGTCATCTGTGTCACACAATATAAGAGATAGAATACCAGGCACCTGTGTCACACAATATAAGTGACAGAATACCAGGCACCTGTGTCGCACAATACACAGTAACTTCAATTGTGTCATGGCAGACACAATATAAGAGATATAATACCAGTCACCTGTGTCACACAGTATAAGAGATAGAATACCAGGCACCTGTGTCACACAATATAAGAGATAGAATACCAGGCACCTGTGTCACACAATATAAGTGACAGAATACCAGGCACCTGTGTCACACAATATAAGAGATATAATACCAGTCACCTGTGTCACACAATATAAGAGATATAATACCAGTCACCTGTGTCATACAATATAAGATATACCTGTCACCTGTGTCACACAATATAAGATATACCAGTCACCTGTGTCACACAATATAAGAGACAATACCAGTCACCTGTGTCACACAATATAAGATATACCAGTCACCTGTGTCACACAGTGTAAGATATACCAGGCACCTGTGTCACACAGTATAAGATATACCAGTCACCTGTGTCACACAGTATTAGATATACCAGTCACCTGTGTCACACAGTATAAGAGATAGAATACCAGTCACCTGTGTCACACAATATAAGATATACCAGGCACCTGTGTCACACAGTATGAGATATACCAGTCACCTGTGTCACACAGTATAAGATATACCAGTCACCTGTGTCACACAGTATAAGATATACCAGGCATCTGTGTCACACAGTATAATATATACCAGTCACCTGTGTCACACAGTATAAGATATACCAGTCACCTGTGTCACACAGTATAAGAGATAGAATACCAGTCACCTGTGTCACACAATATAAGATATACCAGTCACCTGTGTCACACAGTATAAGTGACAGAATACCAGTCACCCGTGACACACAATATAAGATATACCAGGCACCTGTGTCACACAGTATAAGATATACCAGGCACCTGTGTCACACAGTATAAGATATACCAGGCACCTGTGTCACACAGTATAAGAGATAGAATACCAGTCACCTGTGTCACACAATATAAGATATATCAGTCACCTGTGTCACACAGTATAAGATATACCAGGCACCTGTGTCACACAATATAAGATATATCAGTCACCTGTGTCACACAATATAAGATATATCAGTCACCTGTGTCACACAGTATAAGATATATCAGGCACCTGTGTCACACAATATAAGATATACCAGTCACCTGTGTCACACAGTATAAGTGACAGAATACCAGTCACCCGTATCACACAATATAAGATATACCAGGCACCTGTGTCACACAGTATAAGATATACCAGGCACCTGTGTCACACAGTATAAGAGATAGAATACCAGTCACCTGTGTCACACAATATAAGATATATCAGTCACCTGTGTCACACAATATAAGATATATCAGTCACCTGTGTCACACAGTATAAGATATACCAGGCACCTGTGTCACACAGTATAAGATATACCAGGCACCTGTGTCACACAGTATAAGATATACCAGTCACTTGTGTCACACAGTATAAGATATATCAGTCACCTGTGTCACACAGTATAAGATATACCAGGCACCTGTGTCACACAGTATAAGATATACCAGGCACCTGTGTCACACAGTATAAGATATACCAGGCACCTGTGTCACACAGTATAAGATATACCAGGCACCTGTGTCACACAGTATAAGATATACCAGGCACCTGTGTCACACAGTATAAGAGATAGAATACCAGTCACCTGTGTCACACAATATAAGATATACCAGTCACCTGTGTCACACAGTATAAGAGATAGAAAACCAGTCACCTGTGTCACACAGTATAAGATATACCAGTCACCTGTGTCACACAGTATAAGATATACCAGTCACCTGTGTTACACAGTATAAGAGATAGAATACCAGTCACCTGTGTCACACAGTATAAGATATACCAGTCACCTGTGTCACACAATATAAGAGATAGAATACCAGTCACCTATATCACACAGTATAAGATATACCAGTCACCTGTGTCACACAGTATAAGATATACCAGTCACTTGTGTCACACAGTATAAGATATACCAGTCACTTGTGTCACACAGTATAAGATATACCAGGCACCTGTGTCACACAGTATAAGAGATAGAATACCAGTCACCTGTGTCACACAATATAAGATATACCAGTCACCTGTGTAACAATATAAGAGATAGAATACCAGTCACCTGTGTCACACAATATAAGATATACCAGTCACCTGTGTCACACAGTATAAGAGATAGAATACCAGTCACCTGTATCACACAATATAAGATATACCAGTCACCTGTGTCACACAGTATAAGATATACCAGTCACATGTGTCACACAGTATAAAAGATAGAATACCAGTCACCTGCGTCACACAATATAAGATATACCAGTCACCTGTGTCACAATATAAGAGATAGAATACCAGTCACCTGTGTCACACAATATAAGATATACCAGTCACCTGTGTCACACAGTATAAGAGATAGAAAACCAGTCACCTGTGTCACACAATATAAGATATACCAGGCACCTGTGTCACACAGTATAAGATATACCAGTCACCTGTGTCACACAGTATAAGAGATAGAATACCAGTCACCTGTGTCACACAATATAAGATATACCAGTCACCTGTGTCACACAGTATAAGATATACCAGTCACCTCTATCACACAATATAAGATATACCAGTCACCTGTGTCACACAATATAAGATATACCAGTCACCTGTGTCACACAGTATAAGAGATAGAATACCAGTCACCTGTGTCACACAATATAAGATATACCAGACACCTGTGTCACACAGTATAATAGATAGAATACCAGTCACCTGTGTCACACAATATAAGATATATCAGTCACCTGTGTCACACAGTATAAGATATACCAGTCACCTGTGTCACACAGTATAAGATATACCAGGCACCTGTGTCACACAGCATAAGAGATAGAATACCAGTCACCTGTGTCACACAGTATAAGATATATCAGTCACCTGTGTCACACAGTATAAGATATACCAGGCACCTGTGTTACATAATATAAGATATACCAGTCACCTGTGTCACACAGTATAAGATATATCAGTCACCTGTGTCACACAGTATAAGATATATCAGTCACCTGTGTCACATGTATAAGATATATCAGTCACCTGTGTCACAAGATATAAGAGACGGAATACCATACATCACATGACAAGAGAAAGGTCTGTGGACTTTCACACATCCAAGCATCCCAAGTCAGCCAGAGAAAGACAATCACTGAGGAAGTATCATTGGAAATTGTAAGAATGGTGAGACTTCGATGAACAGAGGCGGGGTGCAAGGATTGACGATTCCAACAAGCAATGCGAAAAAGAATGATTGAACATAAGAAAAAGGTTTCCCCAATGCAAAATACCATCATCCTCTAAGAAGTGTAACTCTCTTCTTTTGAGATGGAGCATTTTAACAATGTGGCTGGAGGGCCAGATCCAGTAGCGTAGTCCCAATAGCCTAGGGCTGATTCAGGAAAAGGCACACAGCTGTTCCAATGATTGACAATGTTCTGAAGAAGAAGGTGAGGTTTGTGGTGATGAATATAAAACTAGCTAATAAAGGTTAGTGCAGCTGATGCTACACACCCTAAAGATGCTGGTAGAGGCACAGCTTCAACTGAACCATGGATTCTACATTACAAAGGAAAAACAAACACAGAACTCCATCACAACTCAGGGATCTCATGCATACAGGAGTTTCAAAATATGGCATGCTTTAGTTTAAGGAACAAGGATGGCACGACTACACAACTCACCAGCCATCACTGGCTACAAGGATCACACGTACACATAGTGAGATCCAGAACTCAGTTCAAAAGGAGTGGTTAATGTCCTGCTGTGATATTGTCACTGTCATTTACTGCCTTGCAGTGTATGGGGGGGGGGGGGGGGGGGGGCTCTTTGAGCCTGAGGAATTAAGGCAGCCTGGCTAGTGCAGTTGCTGCGAACTGTGCAGGTTAGAGTTTTTATTTTGCTCTGGACAGAAAAAAGTCCACACCTTATATGTATTGATTGTTGTGGAGTTGAATGGAATGGAGGAAGATAGTGAATTCCTCAAGTCACATAATATGTTGTGGAGTTGCATTGAGGAAATCAATGAGCTCCTTGAGTTACATAACTGTCATAACATATTGTTATGGAGATAGACAGAAAAGGAAAGTGAACACTTCAAGTCCCACAATAATTCAATTGTTGTGAGGCCCGATAGTCGATAGATTAGAGGATAGAGGAGTCCAGGAAGTCATCCAGTTCCTGGAGTCACAACTCACAACAGAACATCAACACAAGTCACAAGACAGACTGGAAGACAACATGTTTGTAAAGCTAGGCATCGCCTGCAAGCTTGCTTTCAGTTTCAGCGTATTTACAACGTACAAATTACGAAATGAATCGACGTGCTAAAATACTAACAAGGTAAAATTAAAATACCCTTACCCTGAATTTCCGTGACCCTATCTTCGGCTTCTCTTTTGTACCTAGCCCCAATCATTTCTGCCTCTCGCAAACTGTTCTGTGAACTATGATATAAGTAAAAAATGTACACCAACGACAAAATAAATAATGCATAGATGACAGTTTTCACGGGGAATCCTCCACGGCTATGCATTGTTCCAGGAATGGATTCTTTAGTGAGGACAACTGACATGAATCTAGATGACGGGAGTGACCATACGTCGCTCAGCGCTCCCAACACAACAATATGGCGGGCGACGTCGTCTGCTGCAGGTAGAGCTAGTAGTCAGAGAGTTTCGCATTTCTCCTCAGTGGACGTGTACCAGCCGTCTAGCAGACATGGGCAGGGCCCGGCACCAATCTTACTCCGGTGGTGTTATTACTTTTATATCTGATGCGAGGTATCGCAAAATAAGCTTGTTATTTCATAGTATTTGGATCTTTTCCTCTGGAGAAGACATGAATCTGTATTGTTTTTTTTTTAAAGTTGCTTATCCCTTACTGGACGTTGCAGTAAACACCAGCATTTTTCAGCTGTTGTTGGTGTTCTTGGCAAGATTACGCTCAGTAGTTTGCCATTGCTTTCTGAGCGACCAGCTCACATACCCTATAAGTAACCAACACGACGCGATCTGCTGCAGAATCTCGTGCAGCTGTGTTCCTCGCGTGGATATATTGGATTACAGAGAAAGTCGTTAACACCTTTGCCAGGGAGCGTAATCTGTATAATGTTAGTGAACTCTTTGTTTCAAATGACGTTGGGCTTAACTTAGGTAGGCGATAGTGAAATTGCGTTTCACAATTCCCCGTTATATGGAGTCTGCGATTTAGGGGCAGGTTGCTCTGTGTTCATTTCGATAATATGAGGCGTCGGTCGTTGAGAAAGCAATGGCAAACTTCTGAACTAATATTGCCTAGTAAATAAAACAAAACAGGAAATAAATGTTGTTTTTGATTGCAACGTTCTGCAAAGGGGCATACAATTAACTTGAATTTTTATTTCACCGGTAGCATTCATGGCAGACATACAACACACCAGTAGCGTACATGGCAGACATACAACACACCAGTAGCGTACATGACAGACACACAACACACCAGTAGCGTACATGACAGACATACAACACTCCTGTAGCGTACATGGCAGACATACAATACTCCTGTAGCATACATGGCAGACATACAACACTCCTGTAGCGTACATGGCAGACATACAATACTCCTGTAGCATACATGGCAGACATACAATACTCCTGTAGCATACATGGCAGACATACAATACTCCTGTAGCGTACATGGCAGACATACAATATACCTGAGAGATTGGATCCCTAGCCTTCCTGGAGGAAAAATAGCAGGTCTAGAGTGCAAGATGCGCACGTTAAAAATCCCACGGCAGTTAGAAATCCCACGGCAGTTAGAAATCCCACGGCAGTTAGAAATCCCACGGCAGTTAGAAATCCCACGGCAGTTAGAAATCCCATGGCAGTTAGAAATCCCACGGCAGTTAGAAATCAAACACAGCAGGCCATCAGGTCTCCGCCCTAGCAAAATTGTTAAGAAGGAAAACCAAGCCACGGGTAGTCACGGGTGGAATCTGTCTGTAGGAAACACACCTAGCTACGAGTAGTCACGGGTGGAATCTGTCTGTAGGAAACACACCTAGCTACGAGTAGTCACGAGTGGAATCTGTCTGTAGGAAACACACCTAGCTACGAGTAGTCACGGGTGGAATCTGTCTGTAGGAAACACACCTAGCTACGAGTAGTCACGAGTGGAATCTGTCTGTAGGAAACACACCTAGCTACGAGTAGTCACGGGTGGAATCTGTCTGTAGGAAACACACCTAGCTACGAGTAGTCACGGGTGGAATCTGTCTGTAGGAAACACACCTAGCTACGAGTAGTCACGAGTGGAATCTGTCTGTAGGAAACACACCTAGCTACGAGTAGTCACGGGTGGAATCTGTCTGTAGGAAACACACCTAGCTACGAGTAGTCACGAGTGGAATCTGTCTGTAGGAAACACACCTAGCTACGAGTAGTCACGGGTGGAATCTGTCTGTAGGAAACACACCTAGCTACGAGTAGTCACGGGTGGAATCTGTCTGTAGGAAACACACCTAGCTACGAGTAGTCACGGGTGGAATCTGTCTAGAGGAAACACACCTAGCCACGGGTAGTCACGGGTGGAATCTGTCTGTAGGAAACACACCTAGCTACGAGTAGTCACGGGTGGAATCTGTCTAGAGGAAACACACCTAGCCACGGGTAGTCACGGGTGGAATCTGTCTGTAGGAAACACACCTAGCTACGAGTAGTCACGGGTGGAATCTGTCTGTAGGAAACACACCTAGCTACGAGTAGTCACGGGTGGAATCTGTCTAGAGGAAACACACCTAGCCACGGGTAGTCACGGGTGGAATCTGTCTAGAGGAAACACACCTAGCCACGGGGAGTCACGGGTGGAATCTGTCTAGAGGAAACACACCTAGCCACGGGGAGTCACGGGTGGAATCTGTCTGTAGGAAACACACCTAGCCACGGGGAGTCACGGATGGAATCTGTCTGTAGGAAACACACCTAGCCACGGGGAGTCACGGGTGGAATCTGTCTAGAGGAAACACACCTAGCCACGGGGAGTCACGGGTGGAATCTGTCTGGAGGAGGCACGCCTGATACAAATACATGGCTAAGTCGGACACACTGACCTTTGATATGCATAACTAGGTGTGTCACACTTCCACCGAAAGAGGAATGAAGAAAATAATACACCATCATCATCTTGTACCATTCCGATAAAGGCATCTCACACGATCACCAGAGTCGTGGATCAGCTCTGTGTTCCTAAGTCAACCATACCGCGTGGTCAATCCATCCAGGTATTTACTTCTCTGCCTTCCCCTTGTTTTTTTCCCCTCAATCTTAAATAATACGCCTGCCAAAAAAAAGTAGAGGTCTGGGTACGTTGTGTTTGGGTAGGGTGAGATGGTGACCTCTGGGCGGAAACAATTCAGTGCATGTGTCATTTTGCTAAAATAAAACAAAATATAATGCATCGCTGGGACCCAGGATACAGCAGGACAGATATCGTCATCATTTTACTGTCGACATTATCATCAACATCATCGTCTTCCAGACCATCTGCAACATCCTCAGCTTTTTTCTCATTTCTGACACCGGGTCTCCTTGTTCGTGGAATATCATCTTCTGCTCTTGTAATGGAACAAAATATGACTTTCACCATCATCATTATCATGGCTGATCTCATCATCGCTGGTCGCATTATCGTCGGGGGATGGGGTGTAGGGTGGGGGGTAAAAGGCAAGCGGATCGACTCCATTGCACCGGGTTTCTTCTTCTTCTTCTTCTTCTTCTTCTTCTTCTTCTTCTTCTTCTTCTTCTTCTTCTTCTTCTTCTTCTTCTTCTTCTTCTTCTTCTTCTTCTTCTTCTTCTTCTTCTTCTTCTTCTTCTTCTTATTCTTCTTCTTCTGTGTTCTTCCGGAGTGTTTTTTCAGTTGTAATTGCGGTGTATAGTTATAAATCCTTGGGCCTAGACCCTTAGGCCAACACATCCGACTTTCACGTGCGTTTTTTACCGGGTTAGCATTCCTGGGGGGACTTTCACTTTTGTGGTGCCGTCCATATCCCAGCTGGTCAAGTTAGAAAGGTCGAAAAGTTCACGACCAGCCCTTAAGGGAAGGTAGGGACAGTCCATGGCATTTTCCGCCTACCAGGGTGGCTTCCATAGTTGCAGAGCCGACACATAGCGCTCTGGTGCTGGGCTCACCGAGGGAATCGTCACGTCCTGCTCATGGCTGCTTTAATTCCTCACGTCAATGTATTGGGCCTTTCGTTCGCTACGGGTCGCTCTCTGCACAAACCAGGAACGGTCGGACTGCAGAAGGTATCCACTCAGCGAGCTTTCGATTCGGTCATGTGCTAGTCGCTGTGCCCGGAAAACAAAATAGTTGGAGCTGTTCCGGGCACGACGGACATTCGGAAAACTAGCTAGTCATAGCTGTTCTGGACACAAAGGACATTCGGAAGACTAAATAGTCAGAGCCGTTCCTAGCACGAGGGACAATCGGAAACTAGCTAGTCAGAGCTGTTCCTGACGCGAAGGTCATTCGGAAGACTAGTTAGTCAGAGCTGTTCGAAGCACGAGGGCCATTTCACTCAGACGTTTTTGCATAGTGCCTGATTTATTTGCGCCCTTAGGCCAGCACATCCTACTTCAACGGGCCTTTTTACGGGTTTGCCTTCCCGAGGTTTTGAGGGACGTTAGATTCTTACTGTTGTTGTGTCGCCCGGATCTCAACTGGTCAAGGTAGAACGGTCAAAGACATCACGGTCAACCCTCAAGGGAAGGCAGGGGCAGACCATCGGCATTCCCCGATATCAAAGGAGGCTTCCGTAATTGCAGAGCCCACACATAGTGCTCTGAGACTGGGCTCATCCAAGGAATCGACACGTCCTGCTCATGGCTGCTTTAATTCCTCACTTCCATGTATTGGGCATTTCGTTTGGCACTGCTCGCTCCCCACACAAACCAGGGACGGACAGTCTGCGGACGACATCCACTCATCAAGCTTTCGCTTCGGACTTCCACGTAATGGATTCGCTAGCCAAGCGTTCCATTTCGTGTCAATGAGACGCTCATCCACCTTTGACAACGCTCACTCTATGATTATAGCTATAGACTTTCTTCGTAACCATCGCGTGCGACTGGGGCGTATTTCCACCTTTAGTAACCTCTCACAAGGAAGGCTACATGTGCTGCCGGCTCAGCACCTTACTTCCGTGCATCAGTGAGCGAGTAACGGCCAGGCAACTCTCATCCGGGGATAACTCATATCTCCCAGCTGAGAGCCTCCGAACAAGTATCTGGACTAAGCATGTAGCGTGCTCAGCATCTCATCTCCGTTTTGCAGTAGGTGAGTATCCGCTCGACTTTCACATCCAAGGGTTAATGGCTTAGAGGCGTTCAGCCATATCCCTCAGCTGGGAGCCTTAGAGTATGTGTGCGGACCAAGAATTAGTGGCTTCGTGCGCCTGATTTGACCTTTCGATTGCTAATCTCAGTCTACCTGCAGAACAGCAGGTTGTGTCTCTCTTGGTCTGATCCCTATCTCAAGGCCTGTCCGACATGTAGCTGTGCTTCCGTCGACAGGGCTCTTGGGGTCATTGGGACACGCAAGCCCAGGGCCGGATTTAGACTTGATAAGGCCCTAAGCTATTTGAAATATGGGGCCCTTTATAAGTCCAGATATTCTATGTCATATATACATATATGACAATTGCTCACTCGGACAATATTTTTTGGGCCCCCCCCCCCACTTTCTTGTGGGCCCCAAGCTATAGCTTATACGTAAATCCCGCACTGCGCAAGCCCCTCTACCACGTCAAGGTGGAGACACATCAGAGGGGTTCACCGGGTTTCATCCCATATCTCTCGGTCTCTGTCTCCAGGCTGGCCTGCCGAAAGCGTCGGACAAAGCACAAACTCGGTAGCTCCAGCGACGACCCTCAGGAAATTGCTCTCGTGAACCGAACGACGTGACCCGGAATCGAACCCACAACCATATTGAGAGCAGGCAGGCGTTCCTCTTGGTCCCGAGCACTCCTTCCATAGGTGAATGGCTGCTCAACATACAGCATGTTGTTGCAAGTTGATGACTTACATTTATTCTTCCACTTTCATTGATTGTTTGGTTTGTATTTTCGTTTGAACTTTTGTACGTACTTGGATACCTGTTGGGGCAGATTGCTTCTGTATAATTGAAAACGACATATATAGGCAAACCTTATATCCTTGACCGGTCTCTGTGGCTAAGGGCTTGCGAACGCGGTTTGTGAGCCCGTATACCCGGGTTCGAAACACGGCGATGCTGGTTTTTTTCGAAAAAGGTATAGGGGCCGGTCGTTCAGAAAGCAATGGCAAACTACTGAAAGTAACACTTGCCTAGTACATCAACAGCAGCTGCAAATGCTGGTGTTGACTGCAACGTCCCGTAAGGGATACGCAACACAATATATCCCTGAGAAACAATAGTAGAAGATAAACTCTATGGGCCACTGGGTGAAAGTTTCATTTCACTAGCCAAGAGATCATATACAGAACCTGTTTTGCGTATGACATTGAATCTTGGAGTGTAAATTAACAAATTAGTTAGAAATTGGAAGAAACAGAGATGTGGCTCCAGAGACGAATATTGCAGGACGCTGAGAATAATCTGAGCAGAAAGAGGATGAATGCATAGATTTTAAAAGACAATAGAGAAAATAAACAACGACTGAACATCATACATAAGAGTGCCATGTTGGCTCATAATATAGGGAGGTATGAGTGACTGCCACTTGGCCGTATTGGCAGACGATAGGTTGTATTGTGTTGTCCATGCAGCACGATCTCTCTCTCTCTCTCTCTCTCTCTCTCTCTCTCTCTCTCTCTCTCTCTCTCTCTCTCTTTTGGCCTGCCTAGTTTACTCTAGAGCAGGGGTGGCCAACACGAGGCCTGCGGGCAGCATGCGGCCCGCCGGGAGTAATGTTGCGGCCCACGGAGCTAGGTCAAATAAACATAAATGGTAACTTTATTCTTCATATCACCAAAATAACATTACATCATGAGTCGTTCGTATCATGTATTTTTAAATTATAGCTAAGAGAAATTTAAATATCTCGCATTTTTTGGAAACATTCATTGATGTTGAGCTATTTTAAATATCCCGAATTTTCGGGAAAATTCATAGATATTAGCTATTTCAAATATCCCGCTATTTGACACTCAAGGTTACTTAGTTTTTTGTCCGACGCTAGATGTTGATATAATTTAATATGAGACTTCAACTTCTGATATATGTGTTCTGTGGTCTTCGGCGTCTCCGGGAAGCTTTCAACGCTATCGGGCTCATACTCATAACTACTTTCAGTACAGCTTGACAAAGTTCCGTGTTATTCTATAGTTTCGTTCTATTATCGTTATTACGTCTGGAGAGATTTTGCGATCGACGTTAAAATACATATTTATCATATTTATAATAATAGTTCAAACTACTTTAACCTAGTATCCTCTCTACCATATCGATTCTATAGGTAAGTAAACCCTGACACGTTTTATTTATGTAAGTTCTTCTTCTTCTTCTTCTTCTTCTTCTTCTTCTTCTTCTTCTTCTTCTTCTTCTTCTTCTTCTTCTTCTTCTTCTTCTTCTTCTTCTTCTTCTTCTTCTTCTTCTTCTTCTTCTTCTTCAGCGTTCCGAGCCATTGAGGTTCTTTGCTGCAGATACAATCCGTCTCCATTCGTCTCTCTGGTGGACCTTCTCTTGCCAGTCGTTGATTCCAAGTGCTTGTAGGTCTGTATATATATATATATTATCTCTCCACCGTCTTCTTGGTCTACCTCGGGGTCTACGATCATTTATTTCCTGAGTGTAAGCGAGTTTTGTTTCCCTATTATCTTCCATTCTTTCTATATGCCCCAGCTATTGTAGTCTATTAGCCTTCATGATACCAGTGATTAGCGGGGACTTAAACAGATCATAAATGTCTTTGTTGCTTCTTCTTTTCCACTCTCCACTTTGTGTATCCCTAATGGGTCCAAAGATGCCTCTTAAAATTTTGTTCTCAAAGGTTTGTAACAAGGCTTCGTCTCCTTTCGTTGTACTCCAGGTTTCAGAGCCATACAGCACAACTGGTCAGATCAGTGTTTTGTATATTGTGATTTTGGTGTTACGAGATAGCGCATTTGATTTTAGAAGATGTTGTAGTGCATAGTATATCTTATTTCCAGAGTTGATTCTAGTTTGTATTTCTTCCCTTATGATGTTGGAGCAGTTGAAGATTGTACCCAGGTATTTGTATGTTTCCGTTCTTTTAATGGTCATATTATCTATTTGTATGTGGCCAGAGTTTTTAGCCATTCCGTCTCTTGAAATTAGCATATATTCTGTCTTATCTTGGTTGATAACCAGCCCCATCTGTTGGGCTTTTTCCTTTACGTGAGTCAATATTTCCAATGTCTTTTGTTCACTTTGCCCTATAATATCTATATAATCTGCATAACCAAGCAGCTTGGATGTTCCTCCAATATCACATTCCTCCTTTACCTTCCTTACAACTTTCTCTAGAGCCAGATTGAAGAGTAGCGGCGATAGTGCATCACCCTGTTTCAAGCCAGATGTTATTTGGAAAGGGTCTGATTTCCTGCCTTTATATGTTACTATATTATAAGTATCTTCCATGCATAGTCTGGTCATGTTGATTAACTTCCTTGGTATTCCAAATTCCTGCATAGCATTCCATAGACTATTCCTATGGACACTATCATAAGCCTTTTTAAAATCCACAAAAATGTTATGGAGATCTCTTTTATATTCCCAATTTTTCTCGGCTATTTGTCGTAAGATAAATATCTGATCTATTGTTGATCTGTTTTGTCTAAAACCCGCCTGGTAGTCACCTAATATGTATTCTGAATATGGTTTTAGTCTATTTAGTAATACTGCGGATAGTATCTTATAGCTTGTGGACAGTAGTGATATTCCTCTATAATTACCACATTGGAACTTGTCTCCTTTCTTAAAGATAGGTATCAATAATGACTCATTCCAGTCATGGGGTAATTCTTCTGTCCTCCAGATTTTTATTATTAGTTCGTATAGCTTTAGATGTAATGCAAGACCACCTGCCTTTATAAATTCAGCAGCAATTCCATCAGTCCCAGTTGCCTTATTGTTTTTAAGTCGTGTGATTACATATAGGATTTCTTCAAATGTAGGTTCTTCAATGTGTGGTTCACATGTTAGAACCTCTTCCTGTGGGAAAGTGTTACTTGGAGCTTCACAATTTAGTAATTCAACAAAATATTCTTTCCATGTGTTGCACATTTCCTCATTGGTATTTATCATGTTCCCATTTTTGTCTTTTAAACCATACGTGTTTTGTTGGTGCCCTCGTTTCATTGACTTCAGTTCTTTAAAAAATTTTCTGGATTCGTTTTTCTGGTGATTAGTTTCCATATCTTGTGATTATATTACTCATATATTCTCGCTTCTGCTGTCGGACTATTTTTGTAGCCTCTTTACATTCATTTCTATAATGCTCTTCCTTTTGGATGTTGTTGATGTCATTTAACCATACATGTCTGGCATTCTTCTTCCTAATGACTGCTTCTTCACATTTTTGATTGAACCATCTGTTCTTTCTATGCGTGGTTAACACACCGAGACATTCTTCTGCGGTAGATTGAATTGTATTCTTGATGTTCAACCAAGTTTGGTCAACGCTTTCCTCCAAAGGGTTTTGCAGAGTTTCAAGTTTACATTTTATTTCATCTGTAAATTTCTCTTTGACTGTAATTTCTTGTAGTTTTTCTCTGTTATATGTTGGGTGTAATCTTTGTAATTTAGTATAGAAAGCTCTCTTAAGTTTTATTTTAAATTTTGCTCCAACGAGGAAATGGTCACTGTGGCACTCAGCTCCTCTATAACTTCTAACTTGCTGTATGTTTGATGCATTTCTGTTGTTAATTAAAATGTGATCTATTTGATTATAGGTTCTCTTGTCGCATGATTTCCAAGTTTGTTTGTGTATATCCTTTCTTTGCAGTCTGGTACTGCTAATCTGCAGTCCTTTGGCTTCTGCCAGGTTGATGACTCTCCATCCATTATCATTTGAAGTTGTATGTAGGCTTTCCATACCGGCCACTTTTTGATTAGTTTGCTCTCTACCTATTTTTGCATTGAAGTCTCCCAGCACAATCAGGATGTCCTGCTTGGGGGTTTCTTCTATGACATCTTCCAGATCATTATAAAAGTCTTCTTTAATATCATCTTCTTTCTCTTCAGTAGGTGCATGTACATTAATCATCGTTATATTTTTCCATTTACCTTTTATTCGTAATTTACTAATCCTGTCATTAACAGCTTTAAAGTTTAAAACATTCCCCCATAACTCTTTTTTGATGACAAATCCTGTTCCTAATTCATGTTTATTTTGGGTGTTTCCTCCATATATTATAACCATTAAATTTTGCTCTAAAGTACCCTCTCCTGGCCACCTTATCTCTTGAATTGCTGTTATATCCAATTGATATTCAACCAGCTCGCGGGTTAGTTCTTCGGCCGCTCCAGCTCGATATAGTGTCCGTACATTCCATGTTCCAAATCTCAAAAGTTCTTTAACGTTCCAAGGTCGATGTTCAGATAAGTCAGTGTCGTGTCCTCCTTTAAAGTGTCGTCCCTGGAGTGAAGAGAGTCAACACCCACATTATAATATTTTTCTTCCTTTTTTCAATATCTTGGAGAATCCACCAGCTTCCGTCCAACACACTCCATCAGCCCACTCACTCACTGTCGGACTATGCCCCCTCTCATACTTCCCCAACGCAACATACTCAACAACTCTTGCTTCTAAAAATTAATAAAGATTAATTTATTAAAAGAAAAGTGTAACGTATATGAGACATGTATGCGAAGACAATGTGTGTCGTGTATTATAACATAAATGTATATGTCAGCCTTCAAAGTTCAGGATCATAGTGTACACATCATGGCAAGGATTACACGACATCCCACGAGTCAGTACATTAGACCTCACCGAAGTCGTATCCTTCTCTCCAGACATGTCCTCCTCCAGGAACTCTGATGACCATGAGATCTGAATCCCATGTAAATATATAATCCGTGGAAAAAAATTATTATTGTTCCTAACACAACTGTTCCTAACAGTTTATAGAAACTCCGGCTTCATAATTCCGGCGCGGTGAAACAAACATGGAACACTGTCCTATGAACAGGACTTTTTGTCTCTTGCTAACTGTTCTCTAGTTCTCACTATTAATCAGTTATTGTCTATACTCCAATAGAGTCCATTATTTTTGTTCTAGTCATAAGTGAACTGAATATCCATCGCTACTGGTGTGTTAAAACTGGTATGACCTAAACTCATTCGGTATTTATCCTGTAGGATACATATACCATTCAGCTCCACTGAGCAATGTTGATCATCTTCCTCTAGCATAAGCTCTGTTGTAAAGTTGCTGGCCAATCTTCCTGCGCCAAACTTTATCCGGGATCGGATTTTTCCTGGGTTCCGTGTTCTTCATTCCAACCAGAGGAAACCTGTAACATAAATCATATAACCGGTGATAGTCTCCCCGTCACTGATCTCAATTAGATGATCGTGGGCCATCGGCCTCGCTCAGAAAATATAATGAACCTACTCTGTCATGGACAGATGACTGAACACATATGTTATCATCAGGCCAAGACAAGAAAAAAAATCAACAAACAGAATGCGGAACCCCGCCCACCAGGGACACTACGGGAATATCCCAATTATCCCTCATTACTTAATTCTCAACTAGTAAAGCTTATCCACACTTCACTAATCTATTTTCAACTAACAGAGCCAAGTATCACTTCCCTACTCTAGCTAGTTTTCCACTAACAGTGCTAATCATCACACTTTAGTTTTAACCAGGCTACAGCCTATATTAATTAGAACTAATTATAATAGGTTCTACCTTAGGCAACACTGCAGTTAGATCAAATTACATCCACTCTTGCCATGACAGGCACGTGTAAAATTAAATTAACTCAATTCGCACACGGTAGACATTTTCCCATCAGAACCACAGTGCCGAAGCACGTCTGCTAAAATCCAAGGTTTGAGTTTAACTGTCCTCTCCAATCCTGGTTTTTGGCAAAACCTAAAATTGGTCACGTGACATGGTTGATGTCCTGCAGGTGTTATTTGGGCATATCATCCATTGTCAAGAATCGATTTTCCTTGGCTCCATCAATGTCAAAGTTGTCATCAGTTGTTTGGACTCCCCCAACAACTAACGAGTTACTGTATGATCCCAACAACAGTTTTCCCCAACAAGCTGCCAATCTTCTTTAAGTCCGGAAACTATGAATTGACAGACGGACTGTTTTCTTCCGAGCTGAGTACTTCCGCTTCCAATCCGACTTGTTTATAATCTGTCAAAGCGATGTATGATTCAGCTCATTCACTTCCCCTACACCTCTGCAACTGTTAATTTTGCCCGACATGTGATGGCCGACATCCGATTGCCACCATGATCCTACGGGTTCCATCTGTATTCAAATGTTGACAAACTGTCAAAGCGATGCCGGGATTTGTCTCACTCACCACCGAGTGTTCCCGATCCGTCGACCAGATGTAAACACGTGCAGTTACATTTCCTGGATTTGTTGAAACAACCTGTGGCCTCGAACATATGCACTAAGCAAACTTTCTGTATTATCATTATCTGCTTAACTCATGGCGATCTCGTGACAGTCAGTCCGAAATCGAGGCTCATGTATCTGTTTCGTAACAAAAAAGGTTTTTACAAAGGTGGGGATGTTAACACCACGCTTCAACCCCCAACCTGGAGGACCAGGGTGTTTCTCTTTGTCTGCTCTCTACCCTTTAACCTGTCCGGCTTGGGAGGCCCTGCTGGTAGCTACGCTACCGCCGGCATAGCTCTCAGGGTCATTGAGAAACTCAAGCTCCCCCACCACGACAAGGTGGAAACACCATCGGGGGAGTTTTGTGTAAGTTAAATTAATTCATTCTTATTATTTAGTATTAAACTTGGTGTTTTATTTATGTTTTTTTTTTTCCAGTTAAAAACGAAGACCCACTGCCTTGACGTAACTCCAGTAAATGCCTTCCCGTACGACACCACTGGTCAAGACGCCATAAGCAAGATCAGAAGAAGGAAACTAACTTCCTCCCGTAGGAGACAAGAAAGATGGTTGCAGCCACCATGGTGGAATGGAGAGGTCGAGAAGGCATGGCTGGGAAAGAGGCAGGCTGTCAAAGACTGGCAAAAGGCCAGAAAGGCTAACATGCCACAGGTTGAATTGGCGAACCTGAAGACTGAGGTCGTTAGGACGACGACTTTATTCAAATCCTGCGCCAAACAGGCCAAGGCCGACAAATGGGACGAGTTCTGCAGGAAGGTGTGCTCCGAGCAATCTCTTACGACATTCTGGCGCCTCCACAAGAGCATGAACGGTGCTGCACAACGTAGGGGTATTCCAGACTTTCAAGGCACAGACCTCGCATGGAAAAAGTCGGATGCGGATAAAGGTAAGGCCCTTCTTGCACGCTACATAGAACAGACTGACCAGAAAGACGAGCCCGCCAGACAGAGGACCACAACAACACTCTCTCAGTTGTGCGAGGGGGTCGGGACAGACGAAGAATGGACAATCACAGTTGACATATTGCGTGCGATGCTCAAGAAATCACCTAACACCGCCCCAGGCCCAGACGGCATCCGATATGGTGACCTAATGGTGATATCAGATGATGACATTGAAGAACTGGCCAGAGAATTCAACACCAGTATCCAGAGGGGTCAGGTCAAAGAAGAATGGCTACACAGCTACTTGCTGCCGCTGCCAAAACCGAACAAAGACCACTCCAAGATAAGCGGCTACAGAATCATTACGATGCAGAATACTGTTGGCAAGCTACTGGAGAAAATTGTAGCACACAGACTTGCTTGGGACTTGGAACAGCTCGGCTGCTTCCCGCCCACACTTGGAGGATACAGACGCAACAAAGAGTCATGGCTGAATGCGGCGGTCTTTGCTCAAGATGTTTACGAAGGATTTCAGGTCAAAGAAGAGACATGTGCGGCCGCCATAGACTTAGAGGACGCATATAACAGAGTATCTTTCGAGCACTTGATGCAAACCCTCCTCAGACTGAAAGTGCACCCTCACCTTGTACGATGGATAGCTGCAGTTCTACTCCAAAGGAAGGTGGTGCTAAGATGCGGGAGTTGGTCTTCTGAGCCGATAACGATATGTCCAGGATTGCCGCAGGGTTCACCACTGTCACCAGTACTATTCAACGTGTATACGGTGCCGATCACTGAACAACAGTTGGATGGGAGGGGTAGGACTCTATCATTCGTTGACGACATCCTCGTGTATCGACAGGGTCGAGATAGACAGGCGGTTGCCAACTATATGCAGGGCGAACTAGATCGAATTTCCTCATGGTGTGCTGATGCCGATGCCCTTGTCAACCCTGCAAAGGCAACGGTTACATGGTTCTCACTAAACAACCATATTGTGAAAACAGACCTGCCGGCAGTAAGAATGGATGGGAGCATTCTGAGTAGAACCCAGTCAATGACATATCTTGGCGTGAGGCTTGATCGTAGCCTGTCCTTCAGAGATCATGTCGATTATGTCATAACGAAGGCTCGGAAAGGTTTGGCAGCAATGAGAGTGATGGCGACTGCCAATATCGAGCAAAGACTGCTATTACTTCTGTTCCAAGGACTTGTGCTTTCACGCATCGAGTATGCCCTGGCCATCCTCACTGTCAGCCCTACACAGATTGGAAGACTTGAAAAGGTACAAAACGAAGCCATGCGCATCATTTTGGGCTGCACGAGAGACACCAGCTGTGTAGCAATGAGATACCTCCTTGACTTCCCGACAATGGAACACAGGATCAAGATCTGGAGAGCTCGTGCATACTTAAAAATAAGTGCAGATGAGCAGCACCCTCTGCATGACGCTGTATTCAGAGAAAAGGGTGACAGGCTAAAGAGGGGCAAATCATGGATGGGTCGGGCGGAAGATGTCGTCAGACAGGTCTGCAGTCTTACCAGTATCAACCCCGGCAAGGAATGGGTGCCGGTGCCTCCAGCTTTTAAGTGTACCTTCTCCTGTATTATCACACTCGACAGACGGTGCAGAGAGCAGAACCCTGCCGCTGTCAATGCAGAGGTTAACGCGCTCATCTATAATCACTCAGATAGCCCCGAAGTGCTCATCTATACAGATGGATCTGTTGTAAAGCAGCAGAGAAGTGCGTGGGCATTTACAGCCCGTTCAGCGGGCCGAACCTTTCAAGAATCCAGTGGTGCCCACTCTATGACCACGAGCAGCATGACGATGGAGGTGATGGCAGTTACACAGGCTTTCATATGGCTGGAATCACAGCATTATACCAACGTGTGTGTACTAAGTGATTCAATGAGCATGATTCAGAAGGTCGAAGCTGGATCTGTACGTAGACAGTGGACTGAGTCGCTGCGGAAGTCTGTTGTCCGCAAAGTCACCTTCATCTTCGTCCCGGGACATGCGGGAGTCGAGGGAAATGAACGAGCTGATAAATTGGCTGGCTCTGCACCCCCTGTAGATGGCCAGCCCATGAATCGTGCCGATGTTATTAACGTCCTTAAAGATATGGCAAGAACAGAGGACTTTGACGCCAGTGATTCCACATCGCTTTCCAGGATGAAAGACCTGGGAGTAAGAATCGGCACAGCCAGACGCGAGAGGTACATCGGGAAAACAAAGTGCCTCGTCAACCAACACAGAACTGGCACTATTAGCCACCGGACGCTGATGCATATGCTGGGGGGAGGATCTGAGCACCTATGGACATGTCCGGAGTGCAACGAAGATACCCCAACTGATAACTAACTAACTAAGTAACTAACTCCAGTAATACTCAACATGAAATCTATAATCAAAGGCTTCTTCAACTCGTTAACTTAGAACAAGAACATTCTCACCTGAACTTCGGGAAAAATGTGAAAGAAACTGAGGCAATCCAGCGAACATTTACACACATTTACACACATTTACACACATTTACACACATTTACACACATTTACACACATTTACACACATTTACACACATTTACACACATTTACACACATTTACACACATTTACACACATTTACACACATTTACACACATTTACACACATTTACACACATTTACACACATTTAATTATGTGCTGAATAATAATAGGCTTGAGCTCTTCTAGACTATAAACTGCCCTTTAATACAGGGTCGGCGTCTATCTATTGTCTACGAATAACCTCCCTATTCTATCCTGTTCACCTTTAAGCTTAGTTTTCTATTTCACAGTTCCGAATTCAGGATTCGCCTAGGGTTTGTGCTCCCGGTCCTTCCATTGATTGCTTCTTTGTCAATAAATTCCTCCTCCTGTTGTTTACTTGCCGATCCTCGTAATCATTACATCCAGATCTTCACTTGACACTGGCTCTAGAAAAACACAACCGTTTTGTAGTACAGCCTCACAACGTCTGACTCTTTGTTGTCCTATGACGCCTCGTGTCTCCCTTGGTTTTTCCTGTGCTTCGTCCACTTTGGTGCATCCTTTTGAAAAATCCCTTTCTTCTTTTCCTTGCCTCTTCTTCTGGCGTGCCTGTCATATGGCACCCACCATGACGCCAACTAGTAAAGACATTGGACCAAAGAAGAGAAGAATCACAGAAGAATTAAAATGTTTTCAAGACAGGTGGGCTATAAACTATTTTTGTTTTCGTGGAAATTAAATCAAAGCCCATACGCTTTATATGTGACGAATCTGTTTCTGTTTTGAAAGAGTATAACATCAAACGGTACTACGAGACTAAACATGCAAATAAGTTTGATAAGTGCAAAAGGCAATTTCGACAAGACCAAGTAAATGACTTTTTAAAAAAAATTCTAAACAACAAAAGATATTTACTAGAGCAGGTTCACAGGCAACATGCTATGTAAAAGCTAGTTATGCAGTAGCCATGATACTAGCAAAAAACTAAAAAAAAAAAAAAAAAAAAAAAAAAAAAAAAAAATTCGAAGCCATATTCAGATGATGAAATGGTTAAGGAATGTTTTGGAGGGCGTCGTTGAAATTCTGTGTCCAGAAAAGAAGTATCTCAAAAACAAGTCTGTCTCGTCAGACTATTTCTAGACTTGTGGACCACATTGAAAAACATATTGAAGATAATTGGAAAAGTTGAGCATCCGATTTATATTATATGCTCTAGCATTGGATGAAAGCACAGATATGGCAGATACTGCTCAACTGGCAATTTTTATCAGGGGTGTTGATGTCCATTTTAAAAAGGCAGAAGAATTAGCGGCACTGTATTCACTTAAGAAGACCACTAAGTCACGAGATTTATTAGAGGCAGTTACATGGACATTGAATCGCTTTTCGTTACAAATTAGCCACTTATCGGGCTTAACAACGGATGGTGCTCCAGCAATGGTTGGGAAACACGAAGGTTTAGGCCTCCAAAGTCGGTAATACTTCAATGCTAAATTTTCATTGCATTATTCATCAGGAGAATTTATGTTCGAAGTCCCTCAAAATGGATCATGTCATGAAAGTGGTCGTCAAAATAGTGATCTTCAATTAGTCGAACGGGTTGAATCACCGTCAGTTCCAAGAATTTCTAAAGTCTTTGGAGTCAGATTATAATGACGTTACATTTTAAGCAGAAGTAAGATGACTGACCAGTACCAAAATGTTGAAAAGAGTGTTTGATTTGCAGCAAGAAATGCAACCGTTCTCTGCAAGCAAGTCATAAAGTATCCCAGAGTTTGAAGACAAAGCGTGGATTTGCGACTTTGCATGTCTGGTCGATATAACTAGCCACCCAAATGACGTTAATACTCGTCTACAAGGGAAAGGTCAATTAATTAATAAGATGTAAGATCATATTTCTGCATTTCAAATGAAACTTGGCCTTTGGGAACAACAGTTGAGGATAAATACTTTATTCACTTTCCTACATTATCATTGCAACCAGAAGTCACACGGGAGACGGCGGATAAATACGCTGCTTTGATATCTGACTTAAACCACCAATTTTAAAACCGATTTCAGGATTTAAAAAAAAAAAAACAACAACATCATGTGCTTTTTTGTGCATGTGCAACGCCATTCGCGGTATACGTGAATTTATTACCAGGAAGATTACAAATGGAACATTGTGAAATGTGTTGTGTTACACTGTTAAAGGAGTAATTCCATCACTTTGGTTTTGAAGAGTTGTATAAAAATTATTTGGACAAGTATAACCTGCGTTTTACAAACACGCACTGTCGATGTTTTCGCTATTTGGAAACATTTATGCGTATGAACAGCTTTTAAGTCGCATGAAGCTCATCAAATCACAAGTGAGAACACGAATTACTCATGTTCATTGGAAAAATGTTTGCGTTTAGCGACAACACCAGTCGAGATCAATGTTGGTGCACTTAGTTCTGCAAAACAAAGTCAGATGTCTCACTTTTAAATATTTTTCAATCAATCAATCAATCATGTGCCATGCCGGAAAGCGTGGGCGGTCATGATTCGCCATTTCACTCGATCACCAGAGTCGTGGATTTATTTACATTGGATTTACATTGTCTAATAAATATGTTTGATTCTCAGTTATGTTTTATTTTCTTTAAAAAAAATATAAATTTTTTTAAAACATTAAACCAGGCAAGCGTTTGACAACGATCTCACCTACTGGGAAGCGACGATGTGGTCGATACTGTAGCACGCTTGCTTGTTTATGTTATTTAAAAAAAAAAAAAATTAGGTGCGTGGCCCGGCAGGAAATATTATTTCTGAAATTTGGCCCGCCTGCTGAAAAGGTTGGCTACCCCTGCTCTAGAGGAAAGGTAAACCAATACGTCTGGAACAAGACAAGCTGCAGAAGCTGCCGGGTCAGCAAAGCAATGCTCTAACTTCCCACCTGTCAGAGCTTCTATCCTAGAGTAGTTGCCAACCAAGGCTTAGGGCCTGGTCTGACCTGCCATGATAATTAACCTTTAGATTGCATTTCCTCGCACTAGGGTAAGGCTTGTACCCTCCCAACTGCCCTCCTCCGCACGAAGCCGTTGGCAGAATGTGGGGGTGTCGGGTTTGGTGAGCGCTACCTAACATTCGGCGCTGACAGAAAGCAGGTAGTACAGTCTACTGTCATACGATAGCTCAGTCATATCTGACTAAGACAGGGATATGTGAATAAGATAGGGAGGTATATTACTGCGGTTATTGCACACAGTGAACAACTAGGGTTAGAATTAAATTGTGCGAAGACAGAAATTATGGTCGTCACTAGGAAGAAAGAAATACCACAATCTAATATACAAGTAAATGAAAACAATCATAAGTGAATCAATACAACTATATCGGAACAGTCATAACATCTGATGGGAGATGCCCTGAAGAGATTAGAACAAGAATCGCTATGGGAAAGGTAGCATTTTACAAGATGTAACGCATTCTGACCAATAAGAAGATGTCAACTACAATGAGAAAATGAGTGTTCATTTGATATGTGAACAATGAGCAGACAGGCAGAAAAACACCCAGTGGTAGTCGACATTTGGTCTCTGGGGAAAATGTAAAGAATACTATGAAGAGACAGAAAAAACAACCAGCAAGTCCTGCAAGAAACAAACGAAAAACCGTAAAATGATTAGATAAATTAGGCGTAGATAGTCAAGATTTTTTTAGGCACGTAGTGAGAAGAACACATGACCCATTAGGGATACACAAAGTGGAGAGTGGAAAAGAAGAAGTAACAAAGACATTTATGATTTGTTTAAGTCCCCGCTAATCACTGGTATCATGAAGGCTAATAGACTACAATGGCTGGGGCATATAGAAAGAATGGAAGATAATAGGGAAACAAAACTCGCTTACACTCAGGAAATAAATGACCGTAGACCCCGAGGTAGACCAAGAAGACGGTGGAGAGATAATATATATACAGACCTACAAGCACTTGGAATCAATGACTGGCAAGAGAAGGTCCACCAGAGAGACGAATGGAGACGGATTGTATCTGCAGCAAAGAACCTCAATGGCTCGGAACGCTGAAGAAGAAGAAGAAGTAGTGAGAAGAAATAAATTATAAAATTTGATGACAACTGGACACAATGGGGTGGAAGGGGGGCGGGGGAAGGGGGAGAAGTAAATATCTAGATGGCTTGACCACGTGACATAATCCCGACAAAACACGGAGATGATCCACGACTCTGGTGATCGAGTGAGATGGCGAAACATGACCGCCCACGCGTATCGGCATGGCACTTGCTGATAATAATAATATTGAAGAACCGGTGGTATACTGATGCTAGCACAATGGCTTGCCGACCTGATGGCAATGAGTTCGAATCTTGAAAGCAGGGATCTGTTTTATTTCATTGTCTTGGTCGCCCCAGGTCGACCTGGCGTAGCAAGAGTACCAGGAACATTCACAGGAAGTAGAAGCGGCTGGTGTGATACCTGCCACATCAGCCCTCAAGTGACGGTTGGCCTTACAATATGGCTGACACATAATACATCTCATGGTATAAAATTAGGTCTTTTACTTTTCATCACTGACAACACCAAAGGGCAGGATCCAGGGCAATGTAGGTAGAAACACTGCCAGGGAAAATTACCACACACAACCAGGCAAGGATGTTGGAGCAACAACTTATGCTGAGCTGAAGAGACTAGCTGAGAATAGAACATAATCGAGGGGCATGATCTGACGACTCTGCACAGTGTACTTGTGCGGGCTGTTGGCTGTCGAGAATCCACTTTTCACATGGGGCAGTGAGGGGCATTTTATCTGATATTCACTGGCACAGGAACGGAGCATAATGGGAACGACCCGTTGCCGTGAAGTTGGAACCGCGGCTAACTAACTTTGCACTGACTGACCTCTTGAATGCATGAGTGGTGGTTGTCGATAAGGGCGCCCGCCTTTTCAGATGTGAGCAGACTTCAACAGCGCATGTCATCGAGAATATGAGAAGGATCTTGATTACAGATATCACATCTGGCAGAGCCATCTCCTGTCCCACCTTGACACTGATACTTCTGTGATGTGGGCAAGGTCGTCACACGGAAGTGATGATAGTCCCAACCGGATGAGATCTCGGATAGCTCGTGAGTCTGTTCATTGCTGTTGTGTGTTATATGTCAATCATGCACACAGTGCTTCAGGATTGTGTTTACATCTCAATCATGCACACAGTGCTTCAGGATTGTGTTTGCATCTCAACCATGCACACAGTGCTTCAGGATTGTGTTTACTTCTCAATCATGCACACACTGCTTCAGGATTGTGTTTACATCTCAATCATGCACACAGTGCTTCAGGATTGTGTTTACATCTTAAACGTGCACACAGTGCTTCAGGTTTGTGCTTACATCTGAAACATGCTCACAGTACTTTGGCTGTTGTGCTTACATTTCAAAGATACACACATTATTTCATATGTTGTGCTTATATCTCAAACATTCGCAGTGGTTCGGCTGTATTCCACTTGATGTGCTTATACATCAAGATTTCACACAGTATTTGATGTGTTGTGGTTATCGTCTTATTCCCATACAAATATTGCTTGATTAAATTGTTTTTCCCTGCTGAAAATAATGTCCCTGGTTATGCCTATTATCTAGTTTTGCGACATTTTCCATTGTGGCATTTGGTCACATTACGAGATGGTTGCCCATGTTTATGCAGGCCTGGTTTTGTACATTTGTTGCCCATTGAATTGTGGGGAAACTTTGAAGACACTGATTTAGCATGAGAAATACATCCACGGTTATTGACTGGCACTCACAGTGAGGGCAGGAAGATAGGAGAGATCAGAGAACAAATAAATCAATAAAAGTACTCGTATATCTATAATCAAACCGCGCCATCTTTGCTTGCGTATATCCCAACTTTAATTTGTACACATGTCGTCTGTTTCTTCTGCTCAGCCACACCCGATGTGTGCCCATTCACCATCTTCCATCTTTCTCCTCTTCTGTTTAAGCTAGAAACTAAAATTGTATTGGCACATTCGGTCTCCCGTCAAACTACTGTCTATTCCTGTTTATTTAAGTTTGTCTTCTTTGTCCACAAATGCAATTTCTATTTGCCGTTACAATATGCACATTAACAATCGCGAAATGACTATTAATAGAAGGGGGTCAATACCTTGAAATCCGTATTTTCAAATGTTAATGCCGGAAGACCAATATCTGACTACGATATTTTCAAACGTTCATGGCGGGAGACCAATATTTGACTTTTTAAAATGTTAAAGGCAGGGGAACAATGTTTGACGATGACATTTCCAATCGTTCATGGTGGGAGACAAATATTTGAAGCTTATATTATCAAGCGTTCACAATGAGAGATCCACATTTTCGGGCTTATATTTTCATACTTCTTGTTTCTTTTGCTTTAGCGATCAACATTTGCTGTGCGTCTGTACAGACATGGATCATGAACAGGTCGGTCGATCAGACTTGGTCTCACAATAGGACATGCTCTGCACTTTAGTTTGTTACCCAATGGTTGTAGGAAGCAGAATCCATGAGACCCTATCGGTTTAGGTGTGAGTCTCTTCTGAGTGTGAAGATTGTGGTCCACTCGTGTCTTCCAAGCTCGTGTATGCTGTCATGTTCTGAGTGTGAAGATTGTGGTCCACTCGTGTCTTCCAAGCTCGTGTATGCTGTCATGTTCTGAGTGTGAAGATTGTGGTCCACTCGTGTCTTCCAAACTCATTTATGCTGTCATGTTCTGAGTGTGAAGATTGTGGTCCACTCGTGTCTTCCAAGCTCGTGTATGCTGTCATGTTCTGAGTGTAAAGATTGTGGTCCACTCGTGTCTTCCAAGCTCGTGTATGCTGTCATGTTCTGAGTGTGAAGATTGTGGTCCACTCGTGTCTTCCAAACTCATTTATGCTGTCATGTTCTGAGTGTGAAGATTGTGGTCCACTCTTGTCTTCCAAACTCATTTATGCTGTCATGTTCTGAGTGTGAAGATTGTGGTCCACTCGTGTCTTCCAAACTCATTTATGCTGTCATGTTCTGAGTGTGAAGATTGTGGTCCACTCGTGTCTTCCAAACTCATTTATGCTGTCATGTTCTGAGTGTGAAGATTGTGGTCCACTCGTGTCTTCCAAGCTCGTGTATGCTGTCATGTTCTGAGTGTGAAGATTGTGGTCCACTCGTGTCTTCCAAACTCATTTATGCTGTCATGTTCTGAGTGTGAAGATTGTGGTCCACTCGTGTCTTCCAAACTCATTTATGCTGTCATGTTCTGAGTGTGAAGATTGTGGTCCACTCGTGTCTTCCAAACTCATTTATGCTGTCATGTTCTGAGTGTGAAGATTGTGGTCCACTCTTGTCTTCCAAACTCATTTATGCTGTCATGTTCTGAGTGTGAAGATTGTGGTCCACTCGTGTCTTCCAAACTCATTTATGCTTTCATGTTCTGAGTGTGAAGATTGTGGTCCACTCGTGTCTTCCAAACTCATTTATGCTGTCATGTTCTGAGTGTGAAGATTGTGATCCACTCGTGTCTTCCAAGCTCGTGTATGCTGTCATGTTCTGAGTGTGAAGATTGTGGTCCACTCTTGTCTTCCAAACTCATTTATGCTGTCATGTTCTGAGTGTGAAGATTGTGGTCTACTCTTGTCTTCCAAACTCATTTATGCTGTCATGTTCTGAGTGTGAAGATTGTGGTCCACTCGAGTCTTCCAAACACATTTATGCTGTCATGTTCTGAGTGTGAAGATTGTGGTCCACTCGTGTCTTCCAAACTCATTTATGCTGTCATGTTCTGAGTGTGAAGATTGTGGTCCACTCGTGTCTTCCAAGCTCGTGTATGCTGTCATGTTCTGAGTGTGAAGATTGTGGTCCACTCGTGTCTTCCAAACTCATTTATGCTGTCATGTTCTGAGTGTGAAGATTGTGGTCCACTCGTGTCTTCCAAACTCATTTATGCTGTCATGTTCTGAGTGTGAAGATTGTGGTCCACTCGTGTCTTCCAAACTCATTTATGCTGTCATGTTCTGAGTGTGAAGATTGTGGTCCACTCTTGTCTTCCAAACTCATTTATGCTGTCATGTTCTGAGTGTGAAGATTGTGGTCCACTCTTGTCTTCCAAACTCATTTATGCTGTCATGTTCTGAGTGTGAAGATTGTGGTCCACTCGTGTCTTCCAAACTCATTTATGCTGTCATGTTCTGAGTGTGAAGATTGTGGTCCACTCGTGTCTTCCAAACTCATTTATGCTGTCATGTTCTGAGTGTGAAGATTGTGGTCCACTCGAGTCTTCCAAACTCATTTATGCTGTCATGTTCCGAGTGTGAAGATTGTGGTCCACTCTTGTCTTCCAAACTCATTTATGCTGTCATGTTCTGAGTGTGAAGATTGTGGTCCACTCGTGTCTTCCAAACTCATTTATGCTGTCATGTTCTGAGTGTGAAGATTGTGGTCCACTCGAGTCTTCCAAACTCATTTATGCTGTCATGTTCCGAGTGTGAAGATTGTGGTCCACTCGTGTCTTCCAAACTCATTTATGCTGTATGTTCTGAGTGTGAAGATTGTGGTCCACTCGTGTCTTCCAAACTCATTTATGCTGTCATGTTCTGAGTGTGAAGATTGTGGTCCACTCGTGTCTTCCAAGCTCGTGTATGCTGTCATGTTCTGAGTGTGAAGATTGTGGTCCACTCGTGTCTTCCAAACTCATTTATGCTGTCATGTTCTGAGTGTGAAGATTGTGGTCCACTCGAGTCTTCCAAACTCATTTATGCTGTCATGTTCCGAGTGTGAAGATTGTGGTCCACTCTTGTCTTCCAAACTCATTTATGCTGTCATGTTCTGAGTGTGAAGATTGTGGTCCACTCGTGTCTTCCAAACTCATTTATGCTGTCATGTTCTGAGTGTGAAGATTGTGGTCCACTCGTGTCTTCCAAACTCATTTATGCTGTCATGTTCTGAGTGTGAAGATTGTGGTCCACTCGAGTCTTCCAAACTCATTTATGCTGTCATGTTCCGAGTGTGAAGATTGTGGTCCACTCGTGTCTTCCAAACTCATTTATGCTGTATGTTCTGAGTGTGAAGATTGTGGTCCACTCGTGTCTTCCAAACTCATTTATGCTGTCATGTTCTGAGTGTGAAGATTGTGGTCCACTCGTGTCTTCCAAGCTCGTGTATGCTGTCATGTTCTGAGTGTGAAGATTGTGGTCCACTCGTGTCTTCCAAACTCATTTATGCTGTCATGTTCTGAGTGTGAAGATTGTGGTCCACTCTTGTCTTGCAAACTCATTTATGCTGTCATGTTCTGAGTGTGAAGATTGTGGTCCACTCGTGTCTTCCAAACTCATTTATGCTGTCATGTTCTGAGTGTGAAGATTGTGGTCCACTCGTGTCTTCCAAACTCATTTATGCTGTCATGTTCTGAGTGTGAAGATTGTGGTCCACTCGTGTCTTCCAAGCTTGTGTATGCTATCATGTTCTGAGTGTGAAGATTGTGGTCCACTCGTGTCTTCCAAACTCATTTATGCTGTCATGTTCTGAGTGTGAAGATTGTGGTCCACTCGTGTCTTCCAAACTCATTTATGCTGTCATGTTCTGAGTGTGAAGATTGTGGTCCACTCTTGTCTTCCAAACTCATTTATGCTGTCATGTTCTGAGTGTGAAGATTGTGGTCCACTCGTGTCTTCCAAACTCATTTATTCTGTCATGTTCTGAGTGTGAAGATTGTGGTCCACTCGTGTCTTCCAAACTCATTTATGCTGTCATGTTCTGAGTGTGAAGATTGTGGTCCACTCGTGTCTTCCAAACTCATTTATGCTGTCATGTTCTGAGTGTGAAGATTGTGGTCCACTCGTGTCTTCCAAACTCATTTATGCTGTCATGTTCTGAGTGTGAAGATTGTGGTCCACTCGAGTCTTCCAAACTCATTTATGCTGTCATGTTCTGAGTGTGAAGATTGTGGTCCACTCGTGTCTTACAAGCTCATGTATGCTGTCATGTTCTGGTTTGTAGTTTTCGTTTTATTTCCTCCAGTGTGCCCTTACAGATGTCTTTAGTTGTGATGTTACCTCTCTGAAGCTCTCAGATGGACAGGGCTGTTCGAAGTTGTGCTGTTACCCCTGTCAAAGTCTTGCTTAGGGCAAGAATTATGGCTCGTATCTTGACAAGTGTGATACTAAATATGCTTATCAAATAACACGAGGCTAACAACCTATAATATAATTCGCGCTATTTATTCGCGCACTGCACACATCAGAAACAATACAAGCTTCGCGCAATCACAATTCACAATATCCAATAGATCATAAATGCAAGCAATCAATACATCAATATAATAATACATCAATGCACTCCACTTACAAGTCACACAGACAGGCGTTCCATCTCCAACGGTCATACAGGCTAGCTATCAAGACATGCATAAAACTCTCAAGCCGCATTCACACGTCAGTCCGTTACGGCTCCCAAGCCTAGTCTGGCTGGACTTTTAGCACACACCACCGTTGTGCTCGAGTCAGCCCGCGTGACCCCTCAATGTTCACGCTGTGTTCCAGCTGACCGCCGACTGCTTAGTATCGTTCAGCGTTGATTGCCTGGCGTTGTTGAAGACGCCGCGTTATAGCTGTAGTGCTTATCATAGATCAGCGTTGCATTGTCGGGCGTTGGTGCAGACAACGCGTTATAACTCTGGGTGAGACTCTGACACCTCCCTGAAGGTCTCAGATGGGCAAGGCTGTCCGAAGTTGTGCTGTTACCTCCCTGTAGCTCTCAGATGGACAGGGCTGTTCGAAGTTGTGCTGTTGCCTCCCTGTAGCTCTCAGATGGACAGGGATGTCCGAAGTTGTGCTTTTACCTCCCTGAAGCTCTCAGATGAACAGGGCTGTTCTAGCCTGTGCTAGCTCGTCTGTCCTTACATGTCCAGGGATACCAAACGGCTACGCCAGATCGGAACATGGAAGAGAATTGGCTCACACCCAACACCCGTCTCGGAAACTGACAAAATTTGGCCAACTTAAACACTACAACGGTTTGAAGAGAACATAGATAGGAGGCAGGGTCTCTGGATGAAGTGGCACGCGTCGGCCAGCACTACAGTGGACACAGGACATTGCAGACACAAGGGACATGAACATGCACAGGGCAAGGGAACTGACCCAGGATCGAGAATCTCTTCGGCTGATTGCGATGAGCGCGACGTTCTGCAGGCGACCTGCCACATGATGATGATGATGAACCGACGTCATAGCACTTGGGACATTTTCAGACGTGCTCCGTCCTCCAACAACCAGCGATGAGTCCCAATAATAATGGTACCAGTTGCAAACTGATTATATGTCCGTCTGACCTTTCTTCTGAGTACAGACTGTCGGCCAGATCACCTTGTCACTCCGTGCGGCAACAATCTCTCCAGGCAATGATGGTGATGTATGTGTTCTTTGCGCACCGTACACATGATCCTAAATGGCCCTGAGCATATATGCCAAATATGCTATATGCCATATATTGCATTAATATCCCACCCAGTGATGATGGATGATGATGGATGATGATGGATGAAGAAGAAGAAGAAGAAGATGAAGAAGAAGATGAAGATGAAGATGAAGAAGATGATGAAGATGATGATGATGAAGATGAAGATGATGAAGATGATGATGAAGATGAAGATGAAGATGAAGATGATGATGAAGATGATGATGAAGATGAAGATGAAGATGATGAAGATGAAGATGAAGATGAAGATGAAGATGATGAAGATGATGATGAAGATGAAGATGAAGATGAAGATGATGAAGATGAAGATGAAGATGAAGATGAAGATGATGAAGATGAAGATGAAGATGAAGATGAAGATGATGAAGATGAAGATGAAGATGAAGATTAAGATGAAGATCAAGATGAATATGATGAAGATGATGAAGATGAAGATGATGAAGATGAAGATGAAGATGAAGATGATGAAGAAGATGATGATGATGATGATGATGATGATGATGATGATGATGATGATGATGATGATGATGATGATGATGATGATGATGATGTTGATGATGAGGATGATGATGATGGTTTTCAAATGTTCGTGTTGGAGTCTGGCATACATGTCTGATGACTCGCATGAAAACATTCATCTCTTGTGATCATTGTTTGTTTTTCTTGTTTTGTGTTTCGTGTTAAACAACCTCGCAGTGTTGAAACGACAAGCGGAAACCATCATTATCACCCAACATCATGATCAATAAGTTCACAGGTATTTGTCTGCACTTACAGAAGGATCAGGGAGAAACAGATGAGAGAACCCACTCAACAATATTTTAAAACCTACAACCACCACACGAGGATTTCAACTTCTTGCCCAAACTTCTATGAGTACAAATCAATACATATACATGTATTTCATTAGTTCCCCAAGAGTTCGCCAACAATTGATATGTCGTTGAATATGGTGATCCGAGGATATTGGTTACAGCTGGTGGTGCTCACAATAGCTCACATATTGTAAGCTCTACAGGCTGGCTGGCTGTCCCAGCGTATGGATACATGATGGGCCTAATGTCACGGCTTCGTGAGGAAAACCGTGTTTAATTAATTGGGTGTAATAGAGACTGAAATAGAAGCGAGAAAATGGTAGGATACAATCATCAATGAAGACCTTACGGAGAGAACTAGACAAACACCAGTGAACCAATGTAGACCTCACGGAGAGAACTAGACAAACAGAGATGATCCAAACGGTGCAGAAAATACGCTGGCACTGGGTATGGCACACACACTGATACAGGCTGAGAACTGGATAACTAGAGAAGTCTTCATTTCACAGTGAAACAGAAATAGAGGAAGATATAAAAACTCTCGGAGAAGTGAAGTGGAAACAGAGATGAAAACTGTGGGAAGAACATAGACAGAGCAGCATAGGATGGCCAAAGATAGGGGGGGGGGGGCTGTATCATATGTTACTGATCATCTACTAGTGTCATACATATGATACAGATCTGTCAGTGTAGCAATTACTACTGTCATACATAGAATACAGATCTGTCAGTGTAGCGATTACTACTGTCATACATAGAATACAGATCTGTCAGTGTAGCAATTACTACTGTCATACATAGAATACAGATCTGTCAGTGTATCAGCTACTACTGTTGTCAGAATCTCCAATAAGGGTTTAGAGAGTTAATAAGAGTTAAGACAAGTCTAGTAGGGAGACACCAGACAGGAGAGACACCAGCGCTATAAATAGCTTCACCAGGGGACACATTTGTGTCAACCAAGGGAGCAATAAGGACAGTTGAGCGAGGGCTTCCCCAAGCCATTGGGAAGCTTAGCCTTACGAGTAACCGTGGAGTACCCGGTTACTCAAGTTCACGAGCCAGCGTGCTTGGGACTCCATGCACGCAAGACTCGCTAATGCACGGAGGGTACAGAGTCCGTGCTTGACCACGCAATGTGTAGCGTGTGGACAGACCCGACTGGAGACGATTAGAGAGTAGACGTGTTCTTGACAAATGCTATAAGTTTCTAGGCAATAGTTAAATATTAGGCTTTAGATTTAGATTGTGATTACTAGTATCATTTCTCACCACTTCATTACATCCATGTTGTTTAATGTCATATACCGCTCGCAGAGCTTATAAATTGCCAGCTCTAAATAAATTGCATTCCTTTTGCAAATGACATGAGTTGTTATTTCGTGCGGTGCAAAAGTAGGGGAGTCCTAAAAGACCTGTCGCAAGCAAGTTGCTGACAACTGTCATACATAGAATACAGATCTGTCAGTGTATCAGCTACTAATGTCATACATGCTCTGCGCTTGACACATCATTCAGCGGCTAGCGAAGAGACAGTGAGGAAGAGAAGGCGAGGAAATGGTGTGAGAAGAAGGCATAGAAATAGGAGGGCAGGCGCCAGGAGAACAAGACGAAAAGTGGAGAGACTAGGTTTCAACCATGTAAGAGTGGGATACTGGAACTGTCGTAGTGCCAGGCAGAGAGGTCCTGTATTGGAAAGGCTAATATATGATTTTGATGTCCTCATGCTCCAGGAGTTAAATACTGATAAATACCATTGCCCTGGGTACGTCAGTTATATAAACCCCACTGGGCAGAAGAGACATGGGCAAGGTCTGCTGGTGAAGAAAGGAGTAAAGCATGTGGCACTTGACTTGAGCCAGTGGAATCACAGTGCAAGAGAGATCCAGGGTATACAAATGGAGATTGGCGGCCTAAGTTGGAACATCATAAATGTATATGCCACAGTGGACTGTTTTGTCAGAAAGGAACAATGGGACTGGCTTAAGGAATTCGAGGACTTACCAGGTGATAGGCTACTCATATATGGAGACTTCAATGCGAGAAACAGAGATTGGGACTGTAGTGGAGAAAATCGACAAGGAATAGCACTTGCGGATGCCATGGTGGACTCCGATGTGGTCTGCATAAATGATGGTAGGCCGACTAGAATGGCAATGAGGCCTGGCGATGCAGATACTGCTATTGATTTGGCACTTGTCTCCCAGTCATCAGTCCTTGATGTAAAGTGGACTGTTTTGAATGACCAAGGGAGTGATCACATGCCATGCTCAGTCCTGATCTCTAAGTCCAGGAAAGTCAAGGCTGGGAGAGCGCGCAAGTTCTTCTGGTATGAGCGGACCGAAAGCCTTCTTGGACGCCTCAGGCATGGGGCATGCAACAGGACTGTTAAAACTCCTTTTTTTCAGCCCCCATGGTGGACCCCAGAAGTAGACAATGCGTGGAAAGCAAAGAGAGCTGCAGTGAAGCAGCTAAGGAAATTGCGACAGACACCCCTAAGCTCACGAGAGGAAGTGGACACAGCGGAAAATGACAAGAAAGGCAAGGTGGAGGCTTTCAAGCGATGTGCTGCAGAGGCCAAGAAAGTAAAATGGGAATGTTTTATGAAGGAGATTGGAGGTGATAAAACACTGCATAAATTTTGGAAACTGTACAGACAAATGCAAAGAAAAGATCGGCCGATGACAGTGGGAACAATTTATAAAGAGGATGGGGTACGCGTGACAACAGACAAGGAGAAAGGGGAGGCGTTTCTCCAGAGATTTTTTAGAGTAGACCAATCATAATGATACGGATACCAGGAATGCAGTTAGAGTGGAATTATCTGGCACAATAGAGAATATGCCCTATGAAGACATCATACGGGTTGAAGATGTTAAACATATTTTGCAAAAGGCAAAAGACACGGCACCAGGGCCTGATGGTGTCAGGTATGGCCAGATGAAGGCTTTGAGTGATGTAGACCTGAAGGAGATGGCCGGCTGCTTTAATCAGAGCATTAGGACAGCATCAGTACCGCAGGATTGGGTGCACAGCTATCTCATCCCTCTCCCAAAACCATTCAAGGATCAGTCAAAGCTTAGCGGCTTTAGGATCATCACCCTTCAAAATACATTCGGGAAGGTTCTAGAGAAGATAGTTGCTGTTAAGCTGCAGGATTTTTTGGAAAGGGGGCAGCTTCTTCCAAGAGGCCTGGGGAGCTACAGGCCAGGAAAAGATACCTGGTCAAATGCAGCCACCTTTGCCTTTGACGTTTATGAGGGGTTCCAGAGTAGACAGGAAACGATGGCGGCAGCGCTTGATCTCGAGGATGCGTACAATAGAGTTCGCTATGATATTTTGATGACTGCACTTATGGAGAAGGGGGTCAATCCCTGGTTGGTGAACTGGATAGCAGCCGTCCTTCATTCTCGTCAGGTTGCTCTCCGTCTGGGCGCATGGACCTCAGAGCCACATATTTTAACCCCGGGACTGCCACAGGGATCTGCAATCTCACCGGTGCTCTTTAATGTGTATACGAGCAAGATTGCATACTTAGAAGCACCAGGGGTTGGAAGGATTCTAACATTTGCAGATGATATTCTTGCATACAGGCAGGGGAGAAATAGGGATCAAACAGCCCAGGAGCTACAGGTGACAGTAGACAAAGTGATTGACTGGTGCACTGAAATGAGTGCTGTTATCAACCCGGAAAAGGCGGCTGTGTTATTGTGCTCTCTGGACAACAGGATTGTGAAAGATGATGCCCCAAGCCTCATGATAGATGGCAGAAGCGTCAACAGAGAGAACAAACTGAAGTATCTGGGAATCACATTTGACAGGAGTCTGTCCTTCAAGGACCATGTGGAGACGGTTGTGACAAGATCTCAAAAGGGACTCAATGCACTTAAAACTATGGCTGCAATGGACACAGAGCAGAGAATGCTCTTCACACTATACCAGCACTTGATCCTCTCAGTGACTGATTATGGACTAGGACTGCTCACTGTATCAAAGAGTCAGCTGGTGAAATTAGAGCGCATACAGAATGAAGCTATGCGGGTCATTCTGGGATGCACCAGAGACACTCCAGTAGTGTGTATGCGTTACATCCTTGGTTTGCCGACTGTTGCTGGTAGGCACAAGGTGATGCAAGCGAAGGCATACCTCAGAGTAGCTGCAGACACAGATCACCTGTTGCATGAGGCGCTGGACGTAGTTAAGGGTCAGAGACTGATAAGAGGGAAATCATGGATGGCTCAGGCGGAGGATACGATCAGACAGGTGTGCCCCTTGGAGAACATCAGGCGAGGAGAGGAGTGGGTCAGAGTGCCAGCCGAGCAGTCAGACTTGTGCAGGGTTATAATCACATTGAGCCGGGAGTGCAGGGAGTGGCCAGCAGGGGCCACGGAAGTGGAATTCAGCAAATAATTCAGGAAAATTCTCGCCCGGGTGATGTGATTATCTACACGGATGGGTCGGTGTTGAGAGGTAGGAGAAGTGCCTGGGGGTTCTTGGCAAAGACTAATGGTCGGCGTTTGGTGCAGGAGAGCCTGGCGTATGATGATACTACATCTAGCTTAAGAATGGAGGTGGAGGCGGTCAGTGCATCTTTCCGCTGGATAGAGAACACGATACACACACACATTGTGATTGTTACTGACTCAGAAAGCATGCTGAGGAGGGTGAGAACAGGCAAGCTTCGTGCAGAGTGGCTTGCTTCGCTTCGGAGGTCACGTGTAGCAAGCATCACCTGGATCTTTTCTCCTGGGCATGCCGGTGTGCTGGGGAATGAACAGGCGGACAGATTGGCTGGCTCGGCAAAACTTGGTGGAGTATTGATGTATGACAAAACAGATGTGGTTGCGGCCTTGTGGGAGCACGTGTACACCTCGAAGGAGCAAATGGATCACCATAGTCTGGTAAGAATGAGACAGCGAGGTGTGACGAGGGATCTGGCCGATGCTCGACGCTCAGAGGAAAGGCGAGACGGACATATAATCAGATTGCTACTGGAACAATTAGTGTTGGAACTCTTCGCTGGCTGCTGAGGATGGGGACGGAGCGCTTATGGGAATGTCCCGAATGCTGTGATGTCGGTTCCTAAATCAATCAATCAATCAATCAATACATAGAATACAGATCTGTCAGTGTAGCAATTACTACTGTCATACATAGAATACAGATCTGTCAGTGTAGCAATTACTACTGTCATCCATATAATACAGACAACCCCCTCCCCATCGACAACCCAGATCCAAACCCAGCCCTCTTCTCTAGACTTGTTCATGCTTGCTTGGAGTTTGCTGCTACAGTTTTCCACGGGATGCGGTGTTCAGTTCCTTACTTGCCACTTACGACATGCATGGTAGGTTGCCATGTTACTATTCTGTGCTTCCCTGATCATCGTCAGCACCTCTCGGACGGAACTCTACACAAATTATTCCACAATCGTGTCCTCTCTCTTTCTTTTCTCTCTCTCGCTCATTCTCCTTCTATCTATCCACCTCTATTTATCCATCTGACGGCAAATATCTCCCCAGCCTTCTCTCAATCTGTGCCGCTGCCACATTAAACACCATTAGTCTGTAATCACAGAGAGTATCTTTGAGTACAAACACCCGGAGATTAGTGGCCCAACCTGTGCTCGTCATCTGCCCACTGTTGCTGACAGCTTCTGTTGCCGACCAGGCCTGCTTGTTTACTTTGTAGCGCGTGCAGAAAGCAAACAGCGCGGCAACTCTGTACTTATCTATTCTAAATCTCCCCACGTTTGCTACCGAATTTCGCAGCTTCCGTTTCTGCCAGGGACACACGAGTATTCTGCATTTCTTGATGGGCCAAGTGGCCAATGGGTATCTAGTGTATTATTTATAGATGCCCGTTGATTATACCACAGTGGTCAAAGGTTATCCTAGCCAAGATGCACCGACTGACTGCCTTCACACATACACCCACACTTGCACACAGATACAGACATCTACACCTGCACACACATATAGACATCTACATATATGCACACACATACAGACATATACACCTGCACACACATATAGACATCTATATATATGCACACACATACAGACAGCTACACCTGCACACCATTCATACAGACATCTATATATATGCACACACACACATACAGACATCTATATATATGCACACACATACAGACATCTATATATATGCACACACATACAGACATCTATATATATGCACACACATACAGACATCTATATATATGCACACACATACAGACATCTATATATATATGCATACACATACAGACATCTATATATATGCACACACATACAGACATCTATATATATGCACACACATACAGACATCTATATATATGCACACACATACAGACATCTATATATATATGCATACACATACAGACATCTATATATATGCACACACATACAGACATCTATATATATGCATACACATACAGACATCTATATATATGCACACACATACAGACATCTATATATATGCACACACATACAGACATCTATATATATGCACACACATATAGACATCTACACCTGCACATACATACAAACATCTACACCTGCACACACGCACCACAGACAGACATCTACACTTGCAAACACATACAGACATCTACATACATGCACAGACATACAGACTTCTACACCTGTACACACATACATACATCTGCATACATGCACACACATACATACATCTATACAACACATGTACACACACCCACGCGTGTATACAGACATCCATATATGTTTTCTGTGATCATGCAAGAGATGCTTTGGAAAGCAATACCATTACTTTAATCAGGTGTGGGAGAACATATGATACACTGTGGAATATGTGGGAGAACATATATGGGAGAATATGTGTGGGAGAATATATGTGGGAGAACATATGTGGGAGACCATATGGGGAGAACATGTGTGGGAGAACATTTGTGGGAGACCATATAGGGAGAACATGTGTGGGAGAACATATGTGGGAGAACATATGTGGGAGACCATATGGGGAGAACATGTGTGGGAGAACATTTGTGGGAGACCATATAGGGAGAACATGTGTGGGAGAACATATGTGGGAGAACATATTGAGAGAACATGTGTATAAGAACACGTGTGGGAGAACATATGTGGGAGACCATATGGGGAGAACATATGTGGGAGACCATATAGGGAGAACATGTGTGGGAGAACATATGCGTGAGAACATGTGTGGGAGAACATATGTGTGAGAACATGTGTGGGAGAACATATGTGGGCGAATATGTGGAGAAGAGCTTATGTGAGAGAATATGTGTGGGAGACCATATGTGGAAGAACTTATGTGGGAGACCATTTGTGGAAGAACATATGTGGGAGACCATATGTGGAAGCACATATCTGGAAGATCATATGTGGGAGACCATATGTGGAAGCACATATCTGGAAGAAAATATGTGGGAGAACATGTGCGGGAGAACACATGTGTGAGAAGAGGCAACGGCAGACAGGGTTAGAAAGATGGATGGTCTGAGAAGGTAGCACAAAGTAATGTCATCAGAAGAACTGAGACGGTAGCACGAAGGAATGTCGTCAGAACGAACGAACAAACGAACGAACAAACTTTATTTTAAAAGGGTAACAAATTTGGCACGCAGGCCCGTCTTATATTCGGCCCTTTCAATCACTCATCTTTCATTCATCAAATGTGCATGTTACATTAACATAGGGGAAAAAACATTGTCAAATGGATTTTGTAAGCATAAACAATGCATATTACGCATGATACATTCACATGAGAAAACAAAAAACAAACATTCTTCTTCTTCTTCTTTCGTTCGCTTGAAATATGTCTATAACTGCAATGCTGTCTCTTGTATGAATTGAACTGTCTTTTTCAGTTCACACAGCGGTCCATAGAGTTTATCTTCCACTGTCGTCTCTCTAGGCCAGAAGGTTTGCCTAGATATGTTATATTTTGGGCAGTCTTGGAGTATGTGCTCTGCTGTCTGCGACGCCAATCCACATGTGCACATGGCTGTTTCACCAATCTTGAATTTTGTATACATGTGGTTGCGTAATCTATTGTGCCCTGTTCTGAGGCGCAGAATAATGACTTGTTCTGGTCTATCCATAACGTGGTAGTCATCTTGAGCAGGTTTTGGCGGCTTTCTGACTGATTTGATCATTCTTTTCTTTTGGTGGTATGTTACAGGCACATCAGGCTGTTCTTCTTTGGCTCCTTCCTTAGCCAATTGATCAGCTCTGTCATTCCCGGGTACTCCACAGTGGGATGGTATCCACTGTATGGTGACCTTATGCTGACTGCTAAGTTCAGAAAGTAGTGTCCTTAGTACTGGCAATTTCCCAGACAGGAGCGCCTCGAGTACTGATTTTGCATCTGTCAATAGCACCACAGGTTGTGTACCATTGCTGGTATTTAGTAATTTCTCTGTTGCTTTCTTGATTGCCTCAATTTCAGCATCGTAGTTATGGCAGTACTTTCCTCTCGGTACTCTAGCTGTGTCCCTGGTATTATTTGGGTATTCTATGTACACTCCCGCTCCTCCATTTCGAACAGCATTTTGTGCTGACCCATCTGTGTAGACTCGGATCCAGAGGTCCTGTGGGTATTCTTCATCAAGGACGCTGAGAGTGGCTGTTCTGCGCTGCACACTGTTCTGTTCTTCCTTGTCAAATATTCCTCTCACTTTTGTCTGGATTTGTAATGATAGTCTATGCTCATCTTTCCATGGAGTTCGCTCTGGAATAGTTGTTAGGGGGATACCAACTGTGGACAGATCGGTGGTTTCTCTGCAGAGTCGTTTGGCCTGGTGGATAAAACTACTTCTTTTCAACCGCCCCATAGCTAGGTTTTCAAATCTGTTCTTCATAGGGTGGCCTGGCAAGCTGAGGAACTTTTCTGCTTGTATTAGCGTTTTCGTATCTCTGCGCTCACTCAGTGCTTGTGTCCTCCCCATCTTCTCCATTTCCACTATAGGGGTTGATCTCATCCCTCCTGTGGTGACTCCCAAGTGCTTGATTTTGCACTTTGTCCAGCTCTTGTAGTGTGGTTTTTGCTGCCGAACACCATGCAGTTGACCCGTATTCCAGGTGTGGTCGTATGCTCTGTTGGTAAACTTTGCTAAGTATTTTCCCACTGGCTCCCCATGTGGTTCCACTTAGCTTTCTCAGGATGGCTATTTTCCTTCTGGCTTTTGCTACTGCTTTGTTGATGTGCTTTCTCCATGTCAGCCTGCCATCAAATGTTACTCCAAGGTATGTTGGTTCTTTATCTTCTCGTAGGGGTGTTCCATTTATCTGGATGGTCCCTGCCTTTTGTTTTGGAGAGAGGGTAAATAGGGTGGTGCTGCACTTGTCAGTGTTTATGCTGACACACCATCTATTTGCCCATGCAACAAATGTATCTACAGCTCTTTGTAGTAATCTGGTGGCCACTAATGCATGTTCATTTGTGCTCCATAGAACCAGGTCATCGGCGTACATTGCGGCTTTAATTCCATGCGGTAGATTAGCAACGAGATCATTGATGAAGATTAGAAAGAGTGTGGGGGACAATACTCCGCCCTGGGGAACTCCGTGACGCAGTAATACTTTCTTGCTCTTTAGTCCGTCTATCTGCACTCGGGCTCTTCTGTTGTGCAAGTATGCTTTCACCCATTTGTACATTCTTCCATTGACTTTGCAGTTTCTCAGTTTATTCATCAGACCTTCTTCCCAGACTTTGTCAAAAGCTTTCTTCAAATCTATCCATGCCGCAAGCACCAGCTTCTTCTCTTGGAATGCATCCTCAATTTCTTGAGAGAGGTAGGTTGTCTGATCTTCCGTAGAGTAGCACTGCCTAAAGCCAGCCTGCTGTGGCACAAGGATGTTTTTACTTTCAATGTACCACTGCAGTCTGTGATTGATGATGCGCTCCAGTGTTTTGCAGAGACAGCTGGTGAGGCTAATTGGTCTGTAGCTAGAGGCAATGGAACTATCTTTCCCTGATTTTAGGAGGGGTATCATGATTGCTTCTCTCCAGGCTTGTGGAACACTGCCTAAGGTCCAACTGTTATTGAAGATCTGCAACAACTTTGCTTTGGCCTCTGTTCCTAGGTTCCTGATCATTTCATTGGAGATACCATCAGCTCCTGGTGACTTTCTCATTTTCAGTTTTGATATGGCTAGCTCCAGTTCGCTGATTGTGATAGGTTCCTCCAGAACCTCATGTACTGTTTCATTCTGTCCTGTATGTTGCCGTTTCTCTCGAATCTCTTGTTGTTTCTCTGGACTAATTTTGATATTGTTATCTTGTGCGAATGAGTCCGCAAAATGGTCAGCTGCTTGCTTTCTTGTTAAGATGTTTCCATCTTTATGTAGTGCAATTTTTGAGTTTCTCCCTGTGCCCTCATCGTTAAGTTGTTTTATTAGCTTCCACAATTTCTTTGTGTCTCTTTCAAAGTTCAGAGACTTTGTTTTTTTTCCTGCCAGCTTTTCCGTCTAGCCTGCAGATTGGCCCTTTGAAATTTGGCTTTTGCATGCTGGAATTTATTGTGGTGCTCTTGGCTGGGTGTGGCCTCTGCTTGCTTTCTACATACTTCCACATCATTATGCAACTGTTCCAGTTCACTACTCCAGTAGGGTTTATATTGTTTACGGGCTCCTCTTGGTACTGTTTCTCGCGCTGCCTGTAGTATGCATTTCCCAAACTCTTCAACTACTTTATTTATGTCTTTCTCAGTGTTCAGGTTTCTAACTAGTATGCTGGTGCGATGCTTGTACACTGCCCAGTCTGTTTTCTTGTAGTTCCACCTCGAGAGGGTGCTGCTTTCACTTACAAGCTCATTTTCTACAGTTAGAAAGACTGGTCGATGGTCACTGCCACCTAGTTGTTTCCCAACAATTCGTGTAATGTTCCACTCCAGGTCTGGTGAATGAAAAGCCAGGTCAGGTGTAGTTGTAGAGTGCCATGATCTCGAGTAGAAAGTATGTGGGTCGGACGGCTTGTTAACCAAGATGAATCTATTCTCATCCTGCCAGTCTTCCAGTCTCTCTCCTCTCTGGTCCATGTGATCATAGCCCCAACTCTGCGAGTGGCTGTTGAAATCGCCGCACACAATCATTTTTTCTGTTAATGGTAGTGTGTCCAGTGCCTGTGGACGGTCACTTGGACAGTAGTAATTGATCAGATGTAGGTCTGTATAGCCTGTTTTAAGTTTAAGTGTCTGATACTCAGCCCCTTCCATATAGACTTCGATTTGGGAAGCAGTGATGTTAATTTTTACAAGGGTAAGTATCTTACCTTTTCGCCTGTCCTTTCGGTCAGATCGGTAACACTGGTAGCCTCTGATTTTGAAGGCTATATTTTCGTTGAGGTGAGTTTCTTGCAAGCAACATATGCTTACTTTTTCTTTGTCCAGGATGTTTTCTAATTCTACTTTTTTGTTGCTGACTCCCTCCGCATTCCAGTGCATTATTTAAAGTCTTTGTTTAGTATGGCCAGCTGTTCTATTCTCATGTCCCCTGGCTCCACAGGACATCTGAGAAGGACCTCCAGTAGTTGGGGTTGGACCCTTTCGAGACATAGGGCCCGGCACTGCACCTGCCTGGGGGTCCAAAGCAGGGCGAGCACCATAACCTTTAGCAGCAGTCGACATATTCCATTTTGCGTAATTGCGTGGCATCCTGATTTCTGTGGTGCGCCTCCTGGCTGGTTACCTCCGTCTTCAGCACCTTTCCTTTGCTAGAGCAGACTGTGGTCTCACTCGAGGTTAGATGTGTACACACGCACACACGTGTCTGCACATGCATGTATGTGTATACACATCTAGAGCACACTGGTTATTTTCCGGCGCCAGATACTCGCCGTCGCCCCTTCTCCTGTTAGTTAAAACAGTTCCGCCACGTGAAGGCCAGGAGTTGGACTTTTGCTGCAGAGGTTATGTATTCACGAGCCATTGGGGTATTTAAGCAATGTTGGGCGCTCACCCCAACACTGCGCCCCGGCTACATACAGCAATTTGGAACCAAAAAACATCAAATGAAAGTTGTAAACATAAACAGTGCATATTGCAATGTTGTGAGACACATCCCCCATCCACCCTTATATCCCGCAGCCACCAACACATCCCCCACCCACCCACCCACCCACCCACACATACCTCCACGCACTCACACAGAACCAGGCGAACATACATGCCGCCACACACCCACTGATCCCCCGCCCACACACATTTCCCCAAGAAGAAGAAGAAGAAGAAGAAAGAAGAAGGAGGAGAAGAACTGAGAAGGTAGCACGAAGGAATGTCGTCAGAAGAACTGAGAAGGTAGCACGAAGGAATGTCGTCAGAAGAACTGAGACGGTAGCACGAAGGAATGTCATCAGAAGAACTGACCCAGAAACCCAACGACAAGGCACATTATGATGATGATATGATGATGATGATTAAAGTGACAGGAAAGAAGAAATGCCTTTTTGGTTTTACTTGTTGTTATATCCCTTGGAGATCTACAAAGTAAATAATTGAGTTATTTCCCTTAGTAAACAAATTCATTAGTTTCCACATATCATATGTGAGCATTAGCAAGGTTGATATGGATCTGTGCTGACATTGTCATGAGCACGGTTTGGCCAGGTTTAAACGAACAGACTAGTCGCCTGCTAAATGAGGGCAAGAATGGCCACCTATTCCTCCGTGTATTCAAGCCTACACAATGTGACAGACCCCTGGCAAGAAACTGCTTGGGGAAACATTATGTGCACTACATACTTTCCCACAGCCCACTGCTCCCCTTCTGCCAGGATGTAGCAATAGCTTATTGTATTCTGTAATGGTTTCTTGTCCTGCCGCGGGGTGTAGATGAATCTTAGTCTTGTTTAGTCTTTCCTCTTCTATTATGTTGGTACCTTACAGTCTTTCCTCTTCTATTATGTTGGTACCTTACAGTCTTTCCTCTTCTATTATGTTGGTACCTTACAGTCTTTCCTCTTCTATTATGTTGGTACCTTACAGTCTTTCCTCTTCTACCCTGGGGTGTAGGGATATTAGATCTTTACCCATGTTGTTCTACCTTGAGGTGGAAACATCTAACCTCACCTTCCACACACACACATATCCACGGACATACACACGCCCATAATACACGCACACAAACACACGCCCATAATACACGTGCACAAACACATGCACATACACTCTTAAATACGCAAAACACTTTACGCGCATGAGAACTCTACTGCTGAATCTGAGATATGTATGTGTGTGTGTGGGGGGGGGGGGGGGGGGGTGGCGGGGGGGGGGAGAACTATAATGCTGAATCTGAGGTGTGTGTGTGGGGGGGCACTCTAATGGTGAATCAGATGTGTGTTGAAGGGGAGTGGTCGATTTAATGCTGAATCTGAGGTGTGTGCGAGAGGAGGGCCTCTAACGCTGAATCTGATGTGTTTGTGTGTTGGGAATGGGGCTCTAATGCTGAATCTGAGGTGTGTGGGAGGGAGAACTCTAATGCTGAATCTGAGGTGTGTGGGAGGGAGAACTCTAACGCTGAATCTGATGTGTTTGTGTGTTGGGAAGGGGGCTCTAATACAGAATCTGATGTGTTTGTGTGTGGGGAAGGGGGCTTTTATGCTGAATCTGATGTGTTTGTGTGTTGGGAAGGGGGCTCTAATGCTGAATCTGCGGTGTTTGTGTGTGGGGAAGGGGGCTCTAATACTGAATCTGAGGTGTTTGTGTGTGGGGAAGGGGGCTCTAATGCTTAATTTGAGGTGTGTGGGAAGGAGAACTCTAATGCTGAATCTGAGGTGTTTGTGTGTTGGGAAGGGGGCTCTAATGCTGAATCTGAGGTGTTTGTGTGTTGGGAAGGGGGCTCTAATGCTGAATCTGAGGTGTGTGGGAGGGAGAACTCTAATGCTGAATCTGAGGTGTTTGTGTGTGGGGAAAGGGGCTCTAATGCTGAATCTGAGGTGTTTGTGTGTTGGGAAGGGGGCTCTAATGCTGAATCTGAGGTGTGTGGGAGGGAGAACTCTAATGCTGAATCTGAGGTGTTTGTGTGTGGGGAAGGGGGCTCTAATGCTGAATCTGAGGTGTTTGTGTGTGGGGAAGGGGGCTCTAATGCTGAATCTGAGGTGTTTGTGTGTGGGGAAGGGGGCTCTAATGCTGAATCTGAGATGTTTGTGTGTGGGGAAGGGGGCTCTAATGCTGAATCTGAGGTGTTTGTGTGTGGGGAAGGGGGCTCTAATGCTGAATCTGAGGTGTTTGTGTGTGTGGGGAAGGGAGCTCTAATGTTCAATCTGAGGTGTGTGGGAGGGAGAACTCTAATGCTGAATCTGAGATGTGTGGGAGGGAGAACACTAATGCTGAATCTGAGGTGTGTGGGAGGGAGAACTCTAATGCTGAATCTGATGTGTTTGTGTGTGGGGAAGGGGGCTCTAATGCCGAATCTGAGGTGTGTGCGAGAGGGGGGCCTCTAACGCTGAATCTGATGTGTTTGTGTGTTGGGAAGGGGGCTCTAATGCTGAATCTGAGGTGTGTGGGAGGGAGAACTCTAATGCTGAATCTGAGGTGTGTGGGAGGGAGAACTCTAACGCTGAATCTGATGTGTTTGTGTGTTGGGAAGGGGGCTCTAATACAGAATCTGATGTGTTTGTGTGTGGGGAAGGGGGCTTTTATGCTGAATCTGATGTGTTTGTGTGTTGGGAAGGGGGCTCTAATGCTGAATCTGCGGTGTTTGTGTGTGGGGAAGGGGGCTCTAATACTGAATCTGAGGTGTTTGTGTGTGGGGAAGGGGGCTCTAATGCTTAATTTGAGGTGTGTGGGAAGGAGAACTCTAATGCTGAATCTGAGGTGTTTGTGTGTTGGGAAGGGGGCTCTAATGCTGAATCTGAGGTGTTTGTGTGTTGGGAAGGGGGCTCTAATGCTGAATCTGAGGTGTGTGGGAGGGAGAACTCTAATGCTGAATCTGAGGTGTTTGTGTGTGGGGAAAGGGGCTCTAATGCTGAATCTGAGGTGTTTGTGTGTTGGGAAGGGGGCTCTAATGCTGAATCTGAGGTGTGTGGGAGGGAGAACTCTAATGCTGAATCTGAGGTGTTTGTGTGTGGGGAAGGGGGCTCTAATGCTGAATCTGAGGTGTTTGTGTGTGGGGAAGGGGGCTCTAATGCTGAATCTGAGGTGTTTGTGTGTGGGGAAGGGGGCTCTAATGCTGAATCTGAGATGTTTGTGTGTGGGGAAGGGGGCTCTAATGCTGAATCTGAGGTGTTTGTGTGTGGGGAAGGGGGCTCTAATGCTGAATCTGAGGTGTTTGTGTGTGTGGGGAAGGGAGCTCTAATGTTCAATCTGAGGTGTGTGGGAGGGAGAACTCTAATGCTGAATCTGAGATGTGTGGGAGGGAGAACACTAATGCTGAATCTGAGGTGTGTGGGAGGGAGAACTCTAATGCTGAATCTGATGTGTTTGTGTGTGGGGAAGGGGGCTCTAATGCCGAATCTGAGGTGTGTGGGAGGGAGAACTCTAATGCTGAATCTGATGTGTTTGTGTGTGGGGAAGGGGGCTCTAATGCTGAATCTGAGGTGTGTGGGAGGGAGAACTCTAATGCTGAATCTTATGTGTTTGTGTGTGGGGAAGGGGTATCTAATGCTGAATCTGAGATGTTTGTGTGTGGGGAAGGGGGCTCTAATGCTGAATCTGAGATGTTTGTGTGTGGAGAAGGGGGCTCTAATGCTGAATCTGAGGTGTTTGTGTGTGGGGAAGGGGGCTCTAATGCTGAATCTGAGGTGTTTGTGTGTGGGGAAGGGAGCTCTAATGTTCAATCTGAGGTGTGTGGGAGAGAGAACTCTAATGCTGAATCTGATGTGTTTGTGTGTGGGGAAGGGGGCTTTAATGCTGAATCTGAGGTGTGTGGGAGGGAGAACTCTAATGCTGAATCTGATGTGTTTGTGTGTGGGGAAGGGGGCTCTAATGCTGAATCTGAGGTGTGTGGGAGGGAGAACTCTAATGCTGAATCTGAGGTGTTTGTGTGTGGGGAAGGGGTCTCTAATGCTGAATCTGAGGTGTTTGTGTGTGGGGGAAGGGGGCTCTAATGCTGAATCTAAGGTGTGTGGGAGGGAGAACTCTAATGCTGAATCTGAGGTGTTTGTGTGTGGGAAAGGGGGCTCTAATGCTGAATCTGAGATGTTTGTGTGTGGGGAAGGGGACTCTAATGCTGAATCTGAGATGTTTGTGTGTGGGGAAGGGGGCTCTAATGCTGAATCTGAGGTGTTTGTGTGTGGGGAAGGGGGATCTAATGTTCAATCTGACGTGTGTGGGAGGGAGAACTCTAATGCTGAATCTGAGGTGTGTGGGAGGGAGAACTCTAATGCTGAATCTGATGTGTTTGTGTGTGGGGGAAGGGGGCTCTAATGCTGAATCTAAGGTGTGTGGGAGGGAGAACTCTAATGCTGAATCTAAGGTATTTGTGTGTGGGAAAGGGGTCTCTAATGCTGAATCTGAGGTGTTTGTGTGTGAGGGAAGGGGACTCTAATGCTGAATCTGAGGTGTGTGGGAGGGAGAACTCTAATGCTGAATCTAAGGTGTTTTTTTGGGAAGAGGGGCTCTAATGCTGAATCTGAGGTGTGTGGGAGGGATAACTCTAATGCTGAATCTGAGGTGTTTGTGTGTGTGTGGGAAAGGGGGCTCTATTGCTGAATCTGAGGTGTGTGGGAGGGAGAACTCTAATGCTGAATGTGAGGTGTGTGGGAGGGAGAACTCTAATGCTGAATCTGATGTGTTTGTGTGTGGGGAAGGGGGCTTTTACTTTTATGCTGAATCTGAGATGTTTGTGTGTGGGGAAGGGGGCTCTAACGCTGAATCTGAGGTGTTTGTGTGTGGGAAAGAGGGCTCAAATGTTGAATCTGAGGTGTTTGTGTGTCTGGAAGGGGCTTTAATGCTGAATCTGAGGTGTTTGTGTGTGGGGAAGGGGGCTCTAATGTTGAATCTGAGGTGTGTGGGAGGGAGAACTCTAATGCTGAATCTGAGGTATGTGGGAGGGAGAACTCTAATGCTGAATCTGATGTGTTTGTGTGTGGGGAAAGGGGCTCTAATGCTGAATCTAAGGTGTGTGGGAGGGAGAACTCTAATGCTGAATCTGAGGTGTTTGTATGTGGGGGAAGGGTGCTCTATTGCTGAATCTGAGGTGTGTGGGAGGGAGAACTCTAATGCTGAATTTGAGGTGTGTGGGAGGGAGAACTCTAATGCTAAATCTGAGGTGTTTGTGTGTGGGGAAGGGGGCTTTTACTTTTATGCTGAATCTGAGGTGTTTGTGTGTGGGAAAGGGGGCTCTAATGCTGAATCTGAGGTGTTTGTGTGTCTGGAAGGGCATCTAATGCTGAATCTGAGGTGTTTGTGTGTGGGGGAAGGGGGCTCTAATGTTGAATCTGAGGTGTGTGGGAGGGAGAACTCTAATGCTGAATCTGAGGTGTGTGGGAGGGAGAACTCTAATGTTGAATCTGAGGTGTTTGTGTGTGGGGGAAGGGGGCTCTAATGCTGAATCTAAGGTGTGTGGGAGGTAGAACTCTAATGCTGAATCTGAGGTGTTTGTGTGTGGGGGAAGGGGGCTCTAATGCTGAATCTGAGGTGTGTGGGAGGGAGAACTTTAATGCTGAATTTGAGGTGTGTGGGAGGGAGAACTCTAATGCTGAATCTGAGGTGTTTGTGTGTGGGGGAGGGGGCTCTAATGCTGAATCTGAGGTGTTTGTGTCTGGGGGAGGGGGCTGTAATGCTGAATCTGAGGTGTCTGGGAGGGAGAACTCTAATGCTGAATCTAAGTTGTTTGTGTGTGGTGAAGGGGGCTCTAATGCTGAATCTGAGGTGTTTGGGAGTGAGAACTCTAATGCTGAACGTGAGGTGTGTGGGAGGGAGAACTCTAATGCTGAATCTGAGGTGTTTGTGTGTGTGTGGGAGGGAGAACTCTAATGCTGAATATGAGGTATGTGGGGGGGGGGGGAGGGGGCTCTAATGCTGAATCTAAGGTGTGTGGGAGGGAGAACTCTAATGCTGAATCTGAGGTGTTTGTGTGTGGGGGAGGGGGCTCTAATGCTGAATCTGAGGTGTGTGGAGGGAGAACTCTAATGCTGAATTTGAGGTGTGTGGGGGAGAACTCTAATGCTGAATCTGAGGTGTGTGTGTGGGGGGGGGGGGAAAGGGGGCTCTAATGCTGAATCTAAGGTGTGTGGGAGGGAGAACTCTAATGCTGAATCTGAGGTGGTTGTGTGTGGGGAAGGGGGCTTTAATGTTGAATCTGAGGTCTGTTCGAGGGGGGGGGGAGGGCTCTAATGGTGAATCTAAGGTGTGTTGGAAAGAGAACTCTAATGCTGAATTTGAGTTGTGTGGGAGGGAGAACTCTTATGCTGAATCTGAGGTGTGTGTGTGTGTGTGTGTGTGTGTGACAGAGAGAGAGAGACAGAGAGAGAGACAGAGAGAGAAGGAGAGAAAGCAGCATATAGAGAAGTATAAACACTCACGCACACACACACACACACACACACACACACACACACACACATGAAACAATGTGCCGTGCAGCTAAAATTAAACATAATGAAATGCATCCCAGCCAACGGGTGCGGCAGTGTCATGGTCACATGACTGTACCTAGGCCTGGTACAGGTCATCCTTTGATGTGCCGGTGACAGCAACACCGCATCACCGACCTGCCACATGTAACAACATGGCTACACAAGCTGACATGTTGTCTGTACACTCGGGGACATCCTGTGACACACGGACCAAGTTTCTCACACAATTACTCTGGTGCTGATATTTGATGACAGGGCTATTTCTGTGGGCTCTCTCTCTCTCTCTCTCTCTCTCTCTCTCTCTCTCTCTCTCTCTCTCTCTCTCTCTCTCTCTCTCTCTCTCTCTCTCCCTCTCTCTCTCTTCTCTCTCTCTCTTTTCTCTCTCTCTCTTTCTCTCTCTCTCGCTCACCCTTCTCTCTCTCTCTCTCTCTCTCTCTCTCTCTCTCTCTCTCTCTCTCTCTCTCTCTCTCCTTCCCCCCTCTCTTTCTGATTATACTCATTGGCACCTTGCCGTCTTGACAGATGATAGTTTGTGCTTTAAAAAGGCATAATAACTTTTACCTATGGCGGTAGCGAATGTGACTGATAAGGCCAATTCGCGCTGTAAATGTTCGTTCACAGTGGGTGCATGTGAACACGTGGTCATTTCCACCATCATGCACCATCTTACGTCTCACACGCTCGGTGTGTGACTTATATGCAATAATTTTCTCCTTTGTCTTTATTCCATTTCTGATGTTTACCCTCCATGCAACACGTTCAGCGGCAACTTGCTCCCAATGTGCATTATCATTGCCTGTATCAATCATGTCCCGCTTACACACATCTTTGTATTTTAGTAGAGGCCGACCCTGAGATCTCTTACCCATCTGTAATTCACCAAAAAAGATACCCTTTGGTATTCTACCATCATCCATCCTCCTAAGATGTCCTATCCATCTAAGTCTACGAAGACTGAGCATGGAACAAACCGTCACACAACCTGATCTTTCCAATACTTCAGTATTTGTGATTTTGTCTTGCCACTTAATACCAAGAATTCTTCGCAGACACCGCATATGAAAGCTGTTTAAACGTTTCTCTTGGCGTGAGTAAGTTGTCCAGGTTTCACTGCCATAAAGAAGAGTACTAAGGACACAGGCTTGATAGACACGGACTTTTGTTTTGGCAGTAAGCTTCCTGTTCTCCCAGACTCTTTTTCTTAACCTGTTCATTGTTGTTGCTGCCTTACCAATCCGGATGTTGATTTCCTGATCTAGGGATAATTTGCTATTTACAACTGATCCTAGATGTGTAAAATGGTCTACCATCTCTAGTTCGGCGTCGTCAATAAAGATTGATGGTACCCCATGTGCACCTTGTGACATAATCTGTGTCTTCTTTGTGCTAATTTTAAACTAAATTCAGAACAAGCATTGGAGAATGCAGATAGTAGACATTGCAATTCTTCCTCAGAGTGGGTCGTAACTGCAGCATCATCTGCAAAAAGCAACTCTCTGATCAGTACCCTCCTAATTTTGGTCTTGGCCTTCAATCTCTGAGCATTGTAGAGGCCGCCATCTGAGCGTGAGTGAATGTATATACCACCATCCTGATCACGAAATGCATATTTCAGTAGAAGTGAAAAGTATATTCCAAAGAGGGTGGGAACTAGTACACAACCTTGCTTAACTCCACTCTTGATTTCAAACTCTTCAGAAGTTGCACCGTCAAACTTGATTATACCCTTCATGCCTGTGTGGAACGATTCCACAATGGACAGAAGAGTTGGTGGGCAGCCAATCTTCTGTAGTACTTTGAACAGACCCACACGACTGACCAAATCAAATGCCTTTGTGAGGTCGATGAAGGCAATAAACAGTGGTTGATTCTGTTCACGGCATTTTTCTTGCATTTGTCCCAATGAAGTCGGGGTAGACTTGATCTCTTAGGACTTAAAGTCTGCGCAGAACAATTCTGGCAAATACTTTTCCAACAATACACAGAAGTGAGATACCCGTATAGTTGTTGCAGTCGCTCCGATCGCCCTTGTTCTAGTACAGTGTTATGATGCTTGAATCTTTGAAATCCTGTGGGACTTGTCCTTCTCGCCAGCATAGCTCTGTTAGCTGGTGGATCTGTAGAGTGAGTGTGTCTTGCCCACTCCTGATAACCTCTATTGGAATCCCATCCTTACCTGGAGCCTTGCCAGATGCAAGTTCATTTATAGCACACTTAACTTCTGTTATAGTGGGTAGTGTGTCCAGGTGGTCAAGAGTTGGTAGAGCCCCTATGGCGTTGAGAGCATCATCCGCTAGTTTGGTCTCACTTGAGTAAAGCTCCAAATAGTGCTCTACCCATCTGTCCATCTGCTGTTTCTTATCAGTAATGATTTCTTCAGTCAAGGTTTTCAATGGTGCACTTCTTTTGATCATTGGACCACAGGCTTTCTTTATTCCTTCATACATGCTTCTGATGTTTCCCTTATCACTTGCGATTTGAATGGACTCACATAACTTGATCCAATAATCATTTGCACACTGCCTGGCAGCCTTTTGCACTTCCTTCCTAGCTTGCCTTAGTTCACTCAGAATGTTATGCGTTGGTCTTTCCTTGTTTCTTAAGAGAGCTATCTTTTTCTTATCAATCAAAGGCTGCAGAGTCTGGCTGTTTGCCGCAAACCTGTCCTGCCTCTTATGATCCACAGTGCCGTAAACCCCTACGGCAGTTTTATAAAGAGTTTGCTTAAGTTGACCCCACTTGTCATTTACTGTACAATTTTCTGGTGTATCAGTGAAATCGTCTTCAAGTTGCTGTTGAAACTGAAAGCACTTTTCAGGATCGTGAGTGTTAATAATATTAATCCTAGGGCTAGATTTGTGTTTAGCTGTGTAGATTCTCTTTGGTCTCAGTCTAACCCTTGTAACAACCAAAGAATGATCCGTATCACAGTCAGCACTGTGGTAATGGTCGAGTTAATGATGTATGGTTCAGATGTCTCCGTGCGATAATGAAGTCCAGCTGATGCCAATGGCCGGATCTTGGATGTTTCCATGTGACCTTATGCATCTTTTTTGTTTTAAAAAAGGAGTTTGTAATACATAGGTCATTTCTAGTGCAATGCTCCAGCAGCCTTTGCCCATTATCATTCATGCGACCGATGTTGTATTTTCCAAGGCACACTGGCCATGAACTCGAGTCCTTGCCCACACGAGCATTGAAATCACCGAGCATATAAATGTAGGGCAGATGCTCTCTCTCTCTCTCTCTCTCTCTCTCTCTCTCTCTCTCTCTCTCTCTCTCTCTCTCTCTCTCTCTCTCACCCCCCCTCTCTCTCTCTCGCTCACCTCTCTCTCTCTCTCTCTCTCTCGCTCACCCCCCCTCTCTCTCTCTCTCTCGCTCACCCCCCTCTTTCTCTCTCTCTCTCTCTCTCTCTCTCTCTCGCTGACCCCCCTCTCTCTCTCTTTCGCTCACCCCCCTCTCTCTCTCTCTCTCGCTCACCCCCCCTCTCTCTCTCTCTCTCTCTCTCTCTCTCTCTCTCGCTCACCCCCCCCCCTCTCTCTCGCTCACCCCCCCCCCTCTCTCTCTCTCTCTCGCTCACCCCCCCCCTCTCCCTCTCTCTCTCTCTTTCTCTCTCTCTCTCTCGCTCACCCCCCTCTCTCTCTCTCTCGCTCACCCCCCTCTCTCTCTCTCTCTCTCGCTCACCCCCCCTCTCTCTCTCTCTTTCTCTCTCTCTCTCTCTCTCTCGCTCACCCCCCCTCTCTCTCGCTCACCCCCCCCCCTCTCTCTCTCGCTCACCCCCCCTCTCTCTCTCTCTCTCGCTCACCCCCCCCCCTCTCTCTCTCTCTCGCTCACCCCCCCCCCCTCTCTCTCTCTCTCTCTCTCTCTCTCGCTCACCCCCCCCCTCTCTCTCTCTCGCTCACACCCCCCCCCCTCTCTCTCTCTCTCTCTCTCTCGCTCACCCCCCCCCCCCGCCTCTCTCTCTCTCTCTCTCTCTCTCTCTCTCTCTCGCTCACCCCCCTCTTTCTCTCTCTCTCTCTCTCTTTCTCTCTCTCTCTCTCTCTCGCTCACCCCCCCCCCCCTCTCTCTCTCTCTTTCGCTCACCCCCCCCCCCTCTCTCTCTCTCTCTCTCTCTCTCGCTCACCCCCCCCCCCCTCTCTCTCTCTCTCGCTCACCCCCCCCTCTCTCTCTCTCTCTCTCGCTCACCCCCCCTCTCTCTCTCTCTCTCGCTCACCCCCCTCTCTCTCTCTCTCTCGCTCATCACCCCCCCCCCCCCCCTCTCTCTCTCTCCCTCCTTCTCCCCCTCTCTTTCGATTATACTGCCGCGGTGATATTAAGGTTGTGACTGGCCGAATCTCATGTATAGATGACATAGAACAATCAAATGGTTTAGTCGGAGGTCAGCATGGCCGAATGGATACAATCGCTCGCTCTTAAGCTTCCGGTGTGCTGATGCCAAGGTTGCGGGTTCAACTCTTACACCGGTCAGTTGGACTAAAATGTTGTCTTCTGGTCCTCGACTTGGGGACGTCAATCACAAATACCTCAGAAGTCGGAGTAGGTTCGCCTTAACCGAGGGACACTGGTAATAGGGAAAGCTAATCCACACACAAAAATCAATCCAGTGCACTAGATGTAGTAGCTTGAGTTCACAGCAAGAGAAAGCAATAAAAAACAACAATAACCGAAGCCAAAAGTGGTTCGGACAGTTAATACACTGACCAGCTTCGCGGGCATATGACATCCGACACGAGGCCAACAGAGCAAGAGAAACACAACTGAAAGCAATATGTCAACACACCGGGACTCGAACCTGTCGCTTTCATCTGATGGCAGCGACTCTATCAAGGAACATGTGTACTTCGATGCATGGGCGACTAGAACACCCTCCGCCTCCTCCCCCTACTGTCAGTCTCAAGCCTACGGAGGAAAAAGGTTGTCTGTAGCCATGACTATCATCCACCTGAATAAACGACTATGGAATATGGGCAGGTTTTCTTCTCACTCAACTGTGTGCAGAATTTCCATCGAACGTTGGAATGTGGGTAGAATTTCTACTCAACTGTGTTCAGAATTCTCACGAACTTTGGAATATGTTTGAGCTCCTATACAACTATGGAATATGTCTGAGCTCCTATACAACTATGAAATATGTCAGAGCTCCTATACAACTATGGAATATGTCTGAGCTCCTATACAATTATGGAATATGTGTGAGCTCCTATACAATTATGGAATATGTGTGAGCTCCTATACAATTATGGAATATGTTTGAGCTCCTATACAACTATGGAATATGTCTGAGCTCCTATACAACTATGAAATATGTCAGAGCTCCTATACAAACTATAAAATATGTCTGAGCTCCTATACAACTATGGAATATGTCTGAGCTCCTATACAATTATGGAATATGTGTGAGCTCCTATACAACTATGGAATATGTGTGAGCTCCTATACAACTATGGAATATGTGTGAGCTCCTATACAATTATGGAATATGTGTGAGCTCCTATAGAACTATGGAATATGTGTGAGCTCCTATACAACTATGGAATATGTGTGAGCTCCTATACAATTATGGAATATGTGTGAGCTCCTATACAATTATGGAATATGTGTGAGCTCCTATACAATTATGGAATATGTGTGAGCTCCTATACAATTTTGGAATATGTTTGAGCTCCTATACAATTATGGAATATATTTGAGCTCCTATACAATTATGAAATATGTGTGAGCTCCTATACAACTATGGAATATGTGTGAGCTCCAAACAACTATGGAATATGTTTGATCTCCTATACAATTATAGAATATGTCTGAGCTGCTATACAGCTATGGGATATGTTTGAGCTCCTATACAACTATGGAGTATGAACTCCTATACAACTATGGAATATGTGTGAACTCCTATACAATTATGGAATATGTTTGAGCTCCTATACAACTATGAAATATGTGTGAGATCCTATACAACTATGGAATATGTCTGAGCTCCTATACAATTATGGAATATGTTTGAGCTCCTATACAATTATGGAATATTTGTGAGCTCCTATACAACTATGAAATATGTGTGAGATCCTATACAATTATGGAATATGTCTGAGCTACTATACAATTATGGAATATGTCTGAGCTACTATAAAGCTATGGGATATGTTTGAGCTCCTATACAACTATGGAGTATGAACTCCTGTACAACTATGGAATATGTGTGAGCTCCTATACAACTATGGAATATGTCTGAGCTCCTATACAACTATGGAATATGTTTGAGCTCCTATACAACTATGGAATATGTTTGAGCTCCTATACAACTATGGAATATGTTTGATCTCCTATACAATTATGGAATATGTCTGAGCTACTATACAGCTATGGGATATGTTTGAGCTCCTATACAACTATGGAGTATGAACTCCTATACAACTATGGAATATGTCTGAGCTCCTATACAACTATGGAATATGTCTGAGCTCCTATACAACTATGGAATATGTCTGAGCTCCTATACAACTATGAAATAAGTGTGAGCTCCTATACAACTATGAAATCTGTTTGAGCTCCTGTACAACTATGAAATCTGTTTGAGCTCCTATACAACTATGAAATCTGTTTGAGCTCCTATACAACTATGAAATATGTGTGAGCTCCTATACAACTATGGGATATATTTGAGCTCCTATAGAACTATGGAATATGTGTGAGCTCCTATAGAACTATGGGATATATTTGAGCTCCTATACAACTATGGAATATGTGTGAGCTCCTATACAACTATGAAATATGTGTGAGCTCCTATACAACTATGGGATATGTTTGAGCTCCTATACAACTATGGAGTATGAGCTCCTATACAACTATGGGATATGGTTGAGATCCTATACACCCATGGAATATGTTTGAACTCGTATATAACTATGGAATATGGGCACAATTTCTATACAGCCATGGAATATGGGCTAACTCCTACACAACTATGAAATATGCGTGTAACTATTACAAAAGAGGGGGAGGGGTTGAGGGGGAACTGTATATTCGCAAATGCGTTTGGACTAACACAGTGAGAGGAATTTGAGTGCGTTTTTGTTCTTACAATGTGTGCTCCACGTGTCTGCCTGTCTGTCTGTCTTTTGTCTGTCTGTCTGATTATATCTGTGTATGTATGTGTGTGTCTGATCATATGTCTGTCTGTGTTCTTGTCTGTCTGATTATTTGTTTGTCTGTCTGTCTGTCTATCTATATATCTCTGATTATCTGTCTGTCTGATTATTTGTTTGTCTGACTGCAGTTTGTATGTCTAATTATCAGAGTGGGAGAGAGAGAGAGAGAGAGAGAGAGAGAGAGAGAGAGAGAGAGGTAGAGAGAGAGAGATTATCTGTCTATTTCCTTTCTGCTTGTCTGGTTATCTATCTGTCTGCTCGTCTATATATCCATGCGAATATGTTTCTGTCTCACTGTCTGCTCGAATACTCATTTGGGCAAGTTTGGCTGTCTTTCTGTCCGTCTGTTTATCAGCTTGCTGCCTGTCTGTTCGCTCGTGGGCCTATAAGAATGTATGTCTGTATTGCCTCTTTGTTCGCCAATATCTGACTATCTCTATGTCTGTCTGTCTGTCTCTCCGCCAGGTCGAGAAACTATTCTCCATCTGTCTATGGATCTTACGGACGCCCTAGATTTGTACATCAGCTGTCCCATCATTCTATGTATCTGTCGATTCTTATATCTATATATCTATAGATACGTATATCTTTATAATCTGTCGATTCATATATCTATAGATCAGTTAATTTATCTGCCTATATATTTAGGTACCCATCTTTCTGTATCTCCACCACATTTGTCTGTCTATCTACTTACATATCTCCATTTCTGATACTGTTATCTTCTCCGTTCCCTGCCTATTGTGTACCTCACGTCTTCTATTTATTGATCTGCCGCGCTGCTCTGACCGGTCTAGCTTTCTCTGTATCACCTGTATCTCTGACCTGTCTGTCGTTCTCTCTATCACCTGTCTCTCAGAATACCCCCCAAGTCAGTGAGGACAACACTTCTCCGGCCTTATCTCTACCTCCCAAGGATTTAGTTCCAGACATGAAGCCCAGTCACAGATTAGTTCCTCGCTCGAGTTTCCCCTCCGGTAATTAGCTGCCACCACCACGTGATCCCGGGTGTTCTCTGACAGGTAACGATGCCTAGCTTCCAGTCCAACTTACACTGGGAGGAGGACGACCGTCTCCTCCACACAAGTCAGACAGAGTGATGAGGTTCATTGTAAGCAAAATAAATTGGGCGCATGACAAGTGTGATAAGTGGGATTGTCAGAAATACCGACGTCATAACCCCCAGCACATGCTCATTGTGTGCTCCTGCTCTCTCAGACGTTGTTCAAGAGCATGGATACGTGTTGCTCCAGTGGTCAGTTGGTCAAACACCGATAGTTTCACCACCTACCATCATCCTTCCTGCTCTCACAGACGAGTTGCTCCAGTGGTCAGTTGGTCACACAACTCTAGCTTCACCACATACCATCACCCATCCGGCTCGCGTTGAATAGGATTCCTAATTCCACAAGTCGGCGCTGCATGTAATCATTGATTTGTGTATGTTTTGAGAAAAGGCAATCAATGATAGACAACATCATGTCGTCCTTGCTCAAACTGTGTTCCCCGTGGAGGTCAGCCGGTCGATCCTCTCATGTCCACTTACACAAGTATGGCCTGGGCAGTACAGCTACTTTATCTCTCGTACGACTCTGCGTGCGCCAATCGTTCGTGCCAGAAGTATCCAGGCTGAACCTTCCGGACCGTAGTCTGAGAGTCAACTACGACCACTGCATTATTGACATGAGTCTCAGAAAGGCATCTCAGAGCTGCAGAGACCGCACCTGCTTCCATTCTCGTGTGGGATGTCATGTTTGAATATGTTCCGTTTATGTCCTGCAATGCTCTTGCCGCTCCATCCCGCTGTGAATGGCCAGCCCGACCTCTCATCTTGTCGCTCCATCCCACTGTGAATGGTCAGCCCGACTTCTCATCTTGTCGCTCCATCCCGCTGTGAATGACCAGCCCGACCTCTCATCTTGTCGCTCCATCCCGCTGTGAATGGCCAACCCGACCTCTCATCTTGTCGCACCATCCCGCTGTGAATGGTCAGCCTGACCTCTCATCTTGTCGCTCCATCCCGCTGTGAATGGCCAGCCCGACCTCTCATCTTGTCACTCCATCCCGCTGTGAATGGCCAACCCGACCTCTCATCTTGTCGCCCCATCCCGCTGTGAATGACCAGCCCGAATTCTCTCTTGTTCCACTGATTCCTTCGTTCACATTATTCCATGATCTTCTCCGGCGGTATCTTCCAACAGCTGCCTCGTTCTCCGGCCGTTTCTTCCAACAGCTGCCTCGTTCTCCGGCCGTATCTTCCAACAGCTGCCTCGTTCTCCGGCCGTATCTTCCAACAGCTGCCTCGTTCTCCGGCCGTATCTTCCAACAGCTGCCTCGTTCTCCGGCCGTATCTTCCAACAGCTGCCTCGTTCTCCGGCCGTTTCTTCCAACAGCTGCCTCGTTCTCCGGCCGTATCTTCCAACAGCTGCCTCGTTCTCCGGCCGTATCTTCCAACAGCTGCCTCGTTCTCCGGCCGTTTCTTCCAACAGCTGCCTCGTTCTCCGGCCGTATCTTCCAACAGCTGCCTCGTTCTCCGGCCGTATCTTCCAACAGCTGCCTCGTTCTCCGGCCGTATCTTCCAACAGCTGCCTCGTTCTCCGGCCGTATCTTCCAACAGCTGCCTCGTTCTCCGGCCGTATCTTCCAACAGCTGCCTCGTTCTCCGGCCGTATCTTCCAACAGCTGCCTCGTTCCAGCTCCACTCTCACACCAATGGCTAGTTTTGTCTGGTGAAGACTCATGTATATATTTTAATTTAAAAACGTGCACACACATACACGAGCGCGCGTAAATTTATTGTAGACCAAACAACGTATCATATATTCGTCCATTACCTATGAAATCATACATTTTTATTACATAAACATCTATTTAACTTGTTTGTTCTAGGCAAGTTTTATAGAGACAAATCAGGGGGCTGAGTGGTCTCGAGGTATGGTGTCCGTTTCGAGTGCTGGAGGTCCCGGGTTCAAGCCCCGGTGATGCCGGGATCATTTCACGAGGACTTCCAGTAATAAAATTTCCCCTGGTCTCCGGGTAGTGAGATCGGACGTCCGTGTGTATTGTTGCGCACGTAAAATATCCCTTGGCAGTTGGAAATAGAAAAAGAGTAGCCTAACGGCGCTGCCCGGGCAAAATTTCGAATTAAAAATCTACCCAAAGTATTTCAGGATCCTCGCCGGTGCTACGGAGTTCGTGCACTGAGCTGAGTTTCTCCAGACTCGGGTTTGAGTTAGGAGGAAAACGGAGCACTTATGGGTTAAACCGTGTGCCGTGATGTTGATCCAACGACTAAACTAAACTATAGAGAAAAAATATCGCATGTTCTAGGTAGGTTTTATAGCGATAAAATGTCGCATGTTCTAGGCAGGTTTTATACAGACAAAATGTCGCATGTTCTAGGCAGGTTTTATACAGACAAAATGTCGCCTGTTCTAGGCAAGTTTTATACAGACAAAATGTCGCCTGTTCTAGGCAGGTTTTATACAGACAAAATGTCGCCTGTTATTTGCAGAGCGCTACAATAAAACCTAGGTTGATTTTCTAGAAATGTGACATTCAGCAGTTTGCCATTGCTTTATGAACGGGAAGTTTATGTTTAAATGCAGCTGCCGGTGTAGGGAACGACACCGCTACCCCGCCACAAACGTAACGGAGTTTTAGAGCGATAAATTTAATTCTGTCGGCCGTGCTGACCCTTGACCTTAGATATAGTAATGTGTAAGTTTAGTTTAGTTTAGTCGATGGATCAACATCACGACACACGGGTGCAACCCATAAGTGCTCCGTTCTCCTCCTAACTCAAAACCTGAGTCTGGAGAAACTCAGCTCAGTGCACGAACTCCGTAGCACCGGCGAGGATCCTGAAATACTTTGGGTAGATTTTTAACTCGAAATTTTGCCCGGACAGCGCCGTTAGGCTACTCTTTTTCTATTTCCAACTGCCAAGGGATTTTTTACGTGCGCAACAATACACACGGGCGTCCGATCTCATTACCCGGAGACCAGGGAAATTCTTATTACTAGAGGTCCACGAGAAAAAGTTCCGGTCATCACCAGGGCGTGAACCCGGGACCTCCAGCACTCGAAACGGACACCATACCTCGAGACCACGCATCCCCCAAGTAATGTGTGAGTGCAGTCATGTATGACCTGACTGCAACCATCGGAGGCTAAGGCTTTCGCCTCAGGCTGGGTGGTCCCGGGTCAGTTTCCTGCGTAGGCCTGGGGGTTTCCCCAAGAACCACTGGGATCTAAGGATATCACACCCCCCCTCCCCCCTGATCTCTTGGGTAGTCTTCTCGGGTAAGGGCGACAAACAGGAGGTCCCCTGTGCAAGTTGGGCACGTTGACAATTCTAGGCAGTCGGAGAACGCACAGAGTAGGCCCTAAGATCACTGTCCTGGCAACAGGTTTAGGGACAAGAAAACCGACCCACGGGTAGATAGGGGCTGTTACTCTGGAAGGAATCTGTCTAGAGAAGGCAGACATTGCACACACACGTGCCGATGCAGACTCACTGAGCTCTGGATGCATAACTGAGGTTTCTCGGCCTTTCGGGGAAGGCCAAGCCCTCGGGGGAAACGCGAGTCCTTATTTAAAATAAAATCAAAAGAGGAATGAATAAGGAAGAAGTATTAAATATATCTATTTATCGAGCAATCATTGTATATCCCCTTGTCTATGCAATCATTGTATTCCTATATTAATTATATCCCCCTATCTATGCAATCATTGTATTCCTATATTAATTATATAGCCATGTCTTACAATCATTGTATTCCTATATTAATTATATCCCCTTGTCTATGCAATCATTGTATTCCTATATTAATTATATCCCCCTATCTATGCAATCATTGTATTCCTATATTAATTATATAGCCATGTCTTACAATCATTGTATTCATTATTAATTATATCCCCTTGTCTATGCAATCATTGTATTCCTGTATTAATTATATCCCCCTATCTATGCAATCATTGTATTCCTATATTAATTATATAGCCATGTCTTACAATCATTGTATTCATTATTAATTATATCCCCTTGTCTATGCAATCTTTTTAATCCTGTATTAATTATATCCCCTTATCTATGCAATCATTGTGATCATGTATTAATTATATCCCCTTGTCTATGCAATCATTGTATTCCTGTATTAATTATGCTGTTCCCAAAACAAACAAAAAAACGCAACATTATTGCAGTTTCAATTGAAAACTTGTACCAACATTTTATTGACGATGCTGATTCGCTCACTGCAGTCGGTTCTGGCGATGCCGGTCCGTAAGAATAGGACCTCTGTAGGGTCTTCTAGCCCAAAGACCAGCGTCGTGCGGCCGGTTCCTGACCGTTTGATCTGAAATTCGACGAGCTCCTGGCATTGACTGGACTGTGGAGGACGCAGATGCAATTCGATTCTTAAGGTGATGCAGCCGTATGAAGCTGTCTTCGGCAGCAGTTGTGATTCTGGGTCTTCCACTGCGCGGCCGGTCTGCCTAGCTCAGCCAGTTTCTTGAAATCGCCCCCAAAGGCGACTAATGGTGCTTCTAACCACATTCAATTCTCTGGCTACTACACTTTGTGAATGTCCAGCCTGTAAACGTCCAATGGTGATGAGTCGTTGTTCTGTAGTGAGATGAGCCATACTTGCGCATTGAATTTTCAACTGAATTTATTCGAGGAGCATCAATCTTTATATGCATTCAATAATATGATCATAAAGTTTTGTATTCAGTAACTTTCTTGGGATTATCATGAACCTGTCACGAGTTATTGTTAAATTTGTTGCTTCAACCTTGACCTCTTTCATGACCTCACGAATCATGAGGTGAGTACAATTCAGGTAACCACGAGAAGTTAATGACCAGATGGACACAATCGATAGGCTGACAGATGTCCAATCAGTGAATATCTTTTATAAAAGTACCACCAAAAATGTTGCGTTTCTGTTTTTGAACAGTATATTTCGCCCTGTCTATACAATCATTATATTAATCTATTAATTATATCCCCTTGTCTTATAATCATTGTATTCCTGTATTAATTATACCCCCCTCCCCTACCCCTCCCCCGTCTATGCAATCATTGTATTCCTGTATTAATTATATTCCCTTGTCTATGCAATCATTCTAAACCTGTATTAATTATATCCCCGTGTCTTGCAATCATTGTATTCCTGTAATAATAATATGTCTATGCAATCAAGTATTTCTGTATTAATTATATTCCCTTGTTTAAGAAGTTATTGTAATCCTGTATCAATTATTTCCATTGTCTTGCAATCAGTGTATTTCTGTATTAATTATATCCCGTTGTCCTTCAATTATTGTATTCCTATATTAATTACATCATCCCGTCCCTGTTACCGTTGTATTCCTATATTAATTACATCATCCCGTCCCTGTTGCCGTTGTATTCCTATATTAATTACATCACCCTGTCCCTACCATTGTATTCCTATATTAATTACATCACCCTGTCCCTACCGTTGTATTCCTATATTAATTACATCATCCTGTCCCTACCTTTGTATTCCTATATTAATTACATCACCCTGTACCTACCGTTGTATTCCTATATTAATTACATCACCCTGTCCCTACCGTTGTATTCCTATATTAATTACATCATCCTGTCCCTGTTACCGTTGTATTCCTATATTAATTACATCATCCTGTCCCTGTTACCGTTGTATTCCTATATTAATTACATCATCCCGTCCCTGTTACCGTTGTATTCCTATATTAATTACATCACCCTGTCCCTACCGTTGTATTCCTATATTAATTACATCATCCTGTCCCTACCGTTGTATTCCTATATTAATTACATCATCCTGTCCCTACCGTTGTATTCCTATATTAATTACATCATCCTGTCCCTGTTACCATTTTATTCCTATATTAATTACATCAACCTGTCCCTACCGTTGTATTCCTATATTAATTACATCATCCTGTCCCTACCGTTGTATTCCTATATTAATTACATCATCCCGTCCCCGTTACCGTTGTATTCCTATATTAATTACATCACCCTGTCCCTACCGTTGTATTCCTATATTAATTACATCATCCTGTCCCTGTTACCGTTGTATTCCTATATTAATTACATCATCCTGTCCCTACCGTTGTATTCCTATATTAATTACATCATCCTGTCCCTGTTACCATTGTACTCCTGTATTATTAATTATGCCCCTTTGTCTGTGTTGTCATTGTAATCCCGTATTAATTATATCACGCGGTGCGCGCGTGTGTGTGTATGTGTATGTGTGTGTGCAACCATTGTATGTCTATATTAATTACATCATCCCGTCCCTGTTACCATTGTATTTCTGTATTAATTCTGCGCCCTTGCCTGTGCGATCATTGTCTTCCTGTATTCATTCTGTGCCCTTGTCTGTGCGATCATTGTCTTCCTGTATTAATTATGTGCCCTTGTCTGTGCGATCATTATCTTCCTGTATTAATTCTGTGCCCTTGTCTGTGCGATCATTGTCTTCCTGTATTAATTATGTGCCCTTGTCTGTGCGATCATTATCTTCCTGTATTAATTCTGTGCCCTTGCCTGCGCAATCATTATCTTCCTGTATTCATTCTGCGCCCTTGTCTGTGCGATCATTGTCTTCCTGTATTAATTCTGTCCCTTTGTCTGCGCAATCATTATCTTCCTGTATTAATTCTGTCCCCTTGTCTGTGCGATCATTGTCTTCCTGTATTAATTCTGCCCCCTTGTCTGTGCGATCATTGTCTTCCTGTATTAATTCTGTCCCCTTGTCTGCGCAATCATTATCTTCTTGTATTAATTCTGCGCCCTTGCCTGTGCGATCATTGTCTTCCTGTATTAATTCTGTCCCCTTGTCTGCGCAGTCATTATCTTCCTGTATTCATTCTGCGCCCTTGTCTGTGCGATCATTGTCTACCTGTATTAATTCTGTCCCCTTGTCTGCGCAAACATTATCTTCATGTAGTAATTCTGCGCCCTTGTCTGTGCGATCATTGTCTTCCTGTATTAATTCTGTCCCCTTGTCTGCGCAATCATTATCTTCCTGTATTAATTCTGCCCCCTTGCCTGTGCGATCATTGTCTTTCTGTATTAATTCTGTCCCCTTGTCTGCGCAATCATTATCTTCCTGTATTCATTATGCGCCCTTGCCTGTGCGATCATTGTCTTCCTGTATTAATTCTGTCCCCTTTTCTGCGCAATCATTATCTTCCTGTATTAATTCTGCCCCCTTGTCTGTGCGATCATTGTCTTCCTGTATTAATTATGTCCCCTTGTCTGTGCGATCATTGTTTTCCTGTATTAATTCTGCCCCCTTGTCTGTGCGATCATTGTCTTCCTGTATTAATTCTGTCCCCTTGTCTGCGCAATCATTATCTTCCTATATTCATTCTGCGCCCTTGCCTGTGCGATCATTGTCTTCCTGTATTAATTCTCTCCCCTTGTCTGCGCAATCATTATCTTCCTGTATTAATTCTGTCCCCTTGTCTGCGCAATCATTATCTTCCTGTATTAATTATGCCACCTTGTCTGTGCGATCATTATCTTCCTGTATTAATTCTGCCCCCTTGTCTGTGTGATCATTGTCTCCTTGTGCACGCTCACCACTTGCCTGGTGCTGGAGAGCGCGTGTCAAGTGTTGCTACCAATGTCCAGATTACAACCGTTTCCGCTCCACTTGGAAACCGTCCCAGATGCAGATGTGAAAACACCGGCAACCCGAATCCCGAAATATTCCCGCGAAAATCACCCTCAATTTGCTGCTGCTGCAGTTATCTCCCCTGATCTGCTCTGGAATAATCACCGGGATTTTCTCCACCAACTCACCCGCTAATGATTTCTGACGGCTCAGGTACTTCCCTCTGTATCTGCTGGACTCCGCACTCACACGAGACTGGTTACGCCAGCGATTGGTTCTAGTCTGAGCTCCCGTGTAACGTTCGTCAGGGAATTCTCTCTGTCCACAGTTAATTTTCCCGCTGAGAAACAACATTTGGTGTTGTTGCTGTACAGCGTCATGTTTTCATAACACGGAAATGAATGAGCCGTTAAGTGAGTGGCTGCTGCATCTGTGAACACAAGGTCGCAATGGCTCCGAGGTCGGATGTGCCTGGCAGGGAGACCACTTGACACTCAGGTCTTCGTACAGTTTAATCAGACACCGTCAACTCTCCAGGCAATCTCCCATTCAGAGATGATCTCAGTGTCCTCATTATATTTCTTGTCACAGATTTGTCGGTCCCCATCGTCGGCTCATCATCATCATGTGCACTGAAAACCTTTTGTTCATGTCTTTCCACAGATCTCGGGGCCTGGTGTTCTGGATCACCTCTTGGTCTTTCACATCAGACAAGATCTTCCTTACACGTCAGACAAAATCTTCCTTTCACGTCACACACGATCTTCCTTTCACATCAGACAAGATCTTCCTTTCACGTCAGACAAGATCTTCCTTTCACATCAGACAAGATCTTCCTCTCACGTCACACACGATCTTCCTTTCACATCAGACAAGATCTTCCTTTCACATCAGACAAGATCTTCCTTTCACGTCACACATGATCTTCCTTTCACATCAGACAAGATCTTCCTTTCACGTCACACACGATCTTCCTTTCACATCATACAAGATCTTTCTTTCACATCAGCAAGATCTTCCTTACACGTCATACAAGATCTTCCTTACACGACATACACGATCCTCCTTACACGACAGACACGATTTTCGTTATACGTCAGACTAGATCCCCCTTTTACGCCAGACAATGTCTTCCTTACACGTCAGACAATGTCTTCCTTACACGTCAGACAAGATCTTTCATTCCCGCCAGACAAGATCGTCTTTATACACCACACGAGATCATTCGTTTCTGTCAAACAAGATCTTCCTTACATGTGAGACAAGATCTTTCATTCCCGCCAGACAAGATCGTCTTTATACACCACACGAGATCATTCGTTTCTGTCAATCAAGATCTTCATTACATGTGAGACAAGATCTTTCGTTAACGCCAGACAAGATCTCACTTATAATCAGGCAAGATCTTCCTTATTTACCAGTCAAGATCTTCTTTACACGTCAGACAAGATCTTTCGTATACGGCAGACAAGATCTTCCTTATATCAGACACGATCTTCGTTATAGTCAGACAAGATCTTTGTTATAGTCAGACAGGATCTTTGTTATAGTCAGACAAGATCTTCCTTATACGCCAGACAAGATCTTTGGTATAGTCAGACAAGATCTTTGGTATAGTCAGACAAGATCTTTGTTATAGTCAGACAAGATCTTCCTTATATCAGACACGATCTTCGTTATAGTCAGACAAGATCTTTGTTATAGTCAGACACGATCTTCCTTATACGTCAGACAAGATCTTACACGTCAGACAAGATCTTCCTTATACGTCAGTTAAGATCTTCCATATTATGCGGTCTTTAGCTTTTCCCCACCAACTGGTGATAAAGTAACAACTCTCAATAGACCGGACATTGCCGCCACTTTAGAGGTGTTGATCAAAACATTCTCAATTAACTGTACTCAACAACAGCTGGACAAGACATTCACAATGAAATTTACTCAACAACCATTTTTAACACCATCCATGTACTGAGCAGACTGGAGAGGGTCTAGTACGTTTTCACAGCGACGCCCTGAAGACCAACCAGTGGTTTGGGACATAGATCAAGCATTCTTACAGCATTCCACAACGCAAGTTCATCCCAGCAAAGTTTCAGAATGGAAATAAAAGCTAACACTCGTTCCCGGACTACAGCTAGTAATCCAATTGAATAAAGACGTTTCCCAAAAACCTCTTCCTCCAAAATAAGCCACAGCTATTAATGAGTTGGGTTAGACAGTTCCTAAGAAATGCCGTTAATCCGGTTTCTAGGAATAACATGGGAGTTTCCATAGATATTATACCGTTTTATAACCGTCCATGTGCCTAACTGAGGTAAACTGAGTCTATCGGGTCCCTTAATAGGAATTTATCACTCTTCGCGGTTTCTTGAAGGTAGATTCTCATACCATTGTAGACAATATTGACTATCCCTGTGTTCGTGTTCAGAAAATAGCTCCTCTCAGTTGCCATCAGCAAAACTATATAATGTGATGAAGGTTTAGGCTGGTAAATCCTACCTGTAGGTTCTGTAGTAATCACTGGACTCTCCACACATAAGGAGTTGAAGATTTGAGACTGGGACTCCCATTTGGTTGTCCCAACTATAAGGCCACTCCATCATCCCCTTCTTCTGCTGATACAAAAAAGGAAAGAAAAAAACAACATTGCCATACTTCTTCTTCTTCAGTATTCCGAGCCATTGAAGTTCTTTGTTGCAGATACAATCCGTCTCCATTCGTCTCTCTGGTTGACCTTCTCTTGCCAGTCGTTGATTCCAAGTGCTTGTAGGTCTGTATATGTATTATCTCTCCACCGTCTTCTTGGTCTACCTCGGGGTCTACGGTCATTTATTTCCTGCTATACATTTGTACTAAAATCAAATGTCATAATCAAAGTATCAACAAACACAAAAGGAAACTAAAGGAAATGGGGAGGAGAAGGGAGGGTGTTACTCATGCACCAATCCCCTCGTACTGGTGATGGAGTGTAATCCACTCGGATGGACTGTGGGTGATATCTTCTCATTGTTCACCACTATTCGTGATTGACACCAAGACTTCCTGCTGAGTTAGGTACATTATTGCACAACCAACCAACATGATAATATACTGTCTAGATATGTCAAAACCCTCATAAGAGCCAGACGACATGAGACCTAGGCATCATAAGACAAGCCTCATGAGACAGATATGAGACAGGCATCATGAGACAGGCATAATAAGACAGGCATCATGAGACAAGCATCATGAGATAAGCATCATCTACAACTGCAATATGCAAATATTACTTGACCAATGGCAAATAACCACTGACCAGATCAATCACCAATCCCTGTGGGTGGTACTTTGGTACATGGATGTCCTATCCAATCCACATTTATACAGCAACGCCAGTCCTCCCCTCTCCCAGGCTAGACCCGGTTCACAAGTGCCATCCCTCATCACCGTCAAGTCATTTGTTCTTACCCCTTGGGCAACATTAGTACCTCTCCCACAGCAGGTAGGGCAATATTTAATAAGCAACATTCACATATAAACAAAACACATATGAAAACATAGAATCCTCCCATGAAACATTGCATAAGCCGTCAGATATATTCATCAAACTTAGATAAAGGTTCGGACATACATTGTCCTTCCCCCCTGACTATTAAGAACAGGGTTTTCTGAACGCAGTTCGTAAACTCGACCACTGTTGCAAGCCAACAAGTGCACCAACTTCAGAGATAAATTGCATTATGGCAAATCTTTAAGAGTGCTTTTAGGAATTCTCATGAACATAAAATAGTCACCAGTTATCATAGCAATGGTGTAATTCTGGGGTGAAACGCACGTTTTGCAAACCTATGAATATGATAATGCGTCTATCTTTCCTCTCATATAAGATGGTACTCATAAAACCAACAGATCACTCCTTTAATTATTCTCAGCATTTTCAGGGAAAAGATGACATGTCAAATCACACATTCTGATCATAAGAGTGGTAAAACGTAGACTCTGAAGAACGTTTCTACAGTTTGATTAAGAATGTGCAATGATGTGCATACATAGGGAAGTTCTACAGCGCATAAAGAGTGCAAATATGCATTGAGAGTGTTATACATTCACCAGGCATACAGCAGATTTCTCATAGCAGACGAAACGATGGAATGACGAGCACTGACGCGTGTTGTGGGCATGTAGCTGACATCCTCTCGTCACTGGTCATCCTGGCGGACAGTCAATGTTATGAATATTAACAGTTGTCTACAACAATTACAGTAAACAATGTGTTTATTATGTTTAAATGACAATGCAGATAATGTATGCGGTATTTCAAAGTGTCTCGTGGCGGGAAAAATAAGGATATCTTATTCAATTGCCAGTTTACAGCAAGACACGTATAATTACTACAACGGCGTATATACTATGGAATAAAGAAAGCCTGTGGTCCAATGATCAAAAGAAGTGCACCATTGAAAACCTTGACTGGAGAAATCATTACTGACAATGTCAAAGAGCTACGTAAGAGCTTAGAGCTAAGTAATAGATAAATAGAGCTGAGAATAGGAAAGTAACATAGCGATCTGGGAAACCAGGCAGAAGGGACACAAGCACGAGTGAGAACTATAAATAGTTCTCTAGCTGGACACACTCTTGACCCTACCTGGACACAATCTTGCCAACTCTTGACCACCTGGACACACTTCCCACCATAACAGAAGTTAAGTGTGCTATAAATCAACTTGCATCTGGCAAGGCTCCAGGTAAGGATGTGATTCCAATAGAGGTTATCAGGAGTGGGCAAGACACACTCACTCTGCAGATCCACCAGCTAATAGAGCTATGCTGGCGAGAAGGACAAGTCCCACAGGATTTCAAAGATTCAAGCATCATAACACTGTACAAGAACAAGGGCGATCGGAGCGACTACAACAACTATATGGGTATCTCACTTCTGTGTATTGTTGGAAAAGTAATTGTCAGAATTGTTCTGCGCAGACTTCAAGTCCTAGGAGATCAAGTCTACCCCGAATCACAATGTGGCTTTCGACAGAACCGGTCTACCATTGATATGATATTCTCATTGCGACAAATGCAAGAAAAATGCTGTGAACAGAATCAACCACTGTTTATTGCCTTCATCGAGCTCACAATGGCATTTGATTTTGTCAGTCGTGAGGGTCTGTTCAAGGCACTAAAGAAGATTGGCTGCCCACCAACTCTTCTGTCCATTGTGGAATCATTCCACACAGACATGAAGGGTATAATCAAGTTTGATGGTGCAACTTCTGAAGAGTTTGAAATCAAGAGTGGAGTTAAGCAAGGTTGTGTACTAGCTCCCACCCTCTTTGGAATACACTTTTCATTTCTACTGAAATATGCCTTTCGTGATCAGGATGGTGGTATATACATTCACTCACGCTCAGATGGCGGCCTCTACAATGCTCAGAGATTGAAGGCCAAGACCAAAATTAGGAGGGCACTGATCAGAGAGTTGCTTTTTGCAGATGATGCTGCAGTTATGACCCACTCTGAGGAAGAATTACAACATCTACTATCTGCATTCTCCAATGCTTGTTCTGAATTTGGTTTAACAATTAACAAAAAGAAGACACAGATTATGTCACAAGGTGCACATGGTGTACCATCAATCTTTATTGACGACGCCGAACTAGAGATGGTAGACCATTGCTTGTCTAGTTGCCCAAATTGTCATTTAATGTCATTAAAAAATAGAAGTATTCAAAATTTGACTTCGGCAAAATGTCATGTTTCTGCCTGTATTATTCACCAAGAAAAAAAATGTGGTGCATTACTTTTCTGACTGTATAAAATATTTAGTTTTGATTTATATTGATGAATGTGGCATGTTTAGACTAGACACACAATCATTGACGTGGCGTCCACTATTAGATACCCTAGCTTGGCGTGACATCTAGAGATTAGCGAAGTAAACACGGGAGCAGCTTCTAGAAATCAGAGAAACACACATTGGCATTACATCTAGAGATTAGCGAAGTAAACACGGGAGCAGCTTCTAGAAATGAGAGAAACACACATTGGCGTGACATCTAGAGATTAGAGAAGTAAACACGGGAGCAGCTTCTAGAAATTAGAGAAACACACATTGGCGTGACATCTAGAGATTAGAGAAGTAAACACGGGAGCAGCTTCTAGAAATTAGAGAAACACACATTGGCGTGACATCTAGACATTAGAGAAGTAAACACGCAATAGTATTCCGCTAAAATGGATTGTGTAAACAACATGTGTCACAAACAGCGAATTATAATAGGATTTCTGGTTGTGGAGAAAGACACTCTGGTGAACATTCACTAACGTGTGAGTGCTGTGTACGGAAGTTGTAGCAGCTTCTAGAAATTAGAGAAACACACATTGGCGTGACATCTAGAGATTAGAGAAGTAAACACGGGAGCAGCTTCTAGAAGTTAGAGAAACACACATTGGCGTGACATCTAGAGATTAGAGAAGT
>OY992896.1:87710419-87715419 GCA_963921405.1 Cepaea hortensis
ATATTAAAGAGGGTTGGCTATTAAAGACGATAAAACAAAGAAAGTTGATGTACTTTGGTCACTTGAAACGTCAGGAGAGTTTTGAGAAAACAATAATGGAGAGGTATTTGCCTGGGAAGAAAGGAAGAGGAAGGCCAAAGAAAAGATGGGTGCAAGATGTGGAGAATGATCTCCAGATGGGTGTATCGGACGCGGGACATCTTGCTTGTGAGCTAGGTTCTGCAAACGACATGCTACTGAATGAATGAATGAATGAATGAATGAATGAATGAATGAATGAATGAATGAATGAACCTGCACAGTTCGCGGCGACTGCACTAGCCAGGCGGCCTTAATTCCTCAGGCTCAAGACCCCCTGTCATACACCGCAAGGTACTAACATCATCATCATCATCATCATTTTCATCATTATCATCATCATTAACATCAAGTGCCCTGTCAGCTGGCGTAGGCATTCATGGCTCTCCACAGATCTCGGGCTTTGTTTTTCTGGATCAACTCTGTTGCTGATATTCCTCAATGTCACCGTCTCAATCCGTCCAGCATCATTTCTCTTGGTCGGTCTCTGCCTGTCTTCCCCTCAATCTTTCCAATTGTCACGATGTTCTCCAATGCCTCTCTTCTCATCACATGACCGAGGAAAGCTGTTTGTCTCTGTCTTATTGTTGTATATAGTGTTCTAGTTTCTTTAGCCTGTTTCAGGCAATCGTTGTTAGTTACTCTGGCAGTCCAAGGAATTCACAACATTCGTCTAAGGAACCACATCTCTGTTGCTTCTAATTTCTTCTTAATTTGTTTATTTGCATTCAAAGATTCACTGCCATACAGCAAAACTGGTTCTACATAGCATTTCAGCACTCTCTTTCTTACATTCGGTGATAGTGACCTATTGCAAAAGATACTCTTCATTTTATGAAATGCGGCTTTTGCCTGCCCTATTCTGCTCCTAATCTCTGTTGTACATCTTCCATCTGATGTTATAAATGCCCCTAGGTATCTAAAATTATCAACTTGGTTAAGAACTTTTTCTTCTATTTCTATGTCACATTTTGGTGTCACCATTTTCTTTGATATCACCATTGTTACTGTTTTCTTGATATTCAAGTTGAGTCCTTTCCTTGCACTCTCTGTTACTACAATGTCCAACAATTGTTGTAGGTCTGTTGATTTATCCGCCACCAATACTGTGTCATCTGCATAGCGTATATTATTTATAATATAACCTCCAACTAGTATTCCTGGCTTCTCTTTGATCTCTCTCATTATTACTTCGCTATACAGGGAGAAAAGATCTGGTGACAAGACACGCCCCTGTCGTACTCCTAGCTTTATCTGTTCATAACTACCCTCTTTATTTCCCATTTTAATTGCTGCTATTTGGTTCCAGTAAATATTCTTTATTATTCTTAAATCTTTTCCATCAATGTTGATATCTTCCAACATTTTAATCAGTTCATCATGTTTTACTTTATCAAATGCCTTAGTATAATCTATGAAGCATAAATATATGTCTTTCTGTTTCTCTGTTGACCTTTCTATTAGTGTCCGTAATGTATAAATTGCATTGTTTGTGTTTCATTAATTTCCATTTTTATTTACTTTCTGATATTATATTGGCAAGGTACTATATTGGCGCCGGCTTCGTGGCTTAGAGGTTATGACTTTTCTCCGTAATCTCGTATACTCTCGTGGGTAACGTGATGACGGTGAGAATCAGCAGTGGTTCGAATCGCATCGGTAACTTACGCTGTATGTGAGCCGGCCGCTCAGAAAGCAATGGCAAACTACTGAGCGTAATCTTGCCAAGAAATCAACATACAGCTGAAAGATGCTGCTGTTGACAGCGATGTCCTGTAAAGGATATTTAAAAAAAAAAAAACTATATTGGCAGTAAATGACAGTTTTTTGACAGAAGTAGTAATTGAACGACTTAATAGACAGCTGAAAATTAATTGTACAGCGAAAATGAGCAATCAGGACGTGTTACGGGAAGCTGAGTCGCAAAGACAACTTATCACAAACATCAGAAAGAGGCAGTGATCATTTTTTGGCGATAGAGGAAGACAGCGTGAGAAGATTCTTGACAGGCTTGTGTCATGACACGGAAGGGAGTCAACACACGACTTGATCCATGACGTCGGAGATCGTAATTTGTGGAGAGGTATGATCGCTCACGCCAGCCGACAAGGCACTAGATGATGATGATCAAGTGCCATCTCCACACTGAAGATCGGGTATAGTGTATTTCCTGCAGCCCCTGTCCAGGATCTTCGCGGTGCTTTTATCCATGCGGTTTTCACCCCATCTCTTCAAGATATCCTTGTCCTTTTACACGCTTCCCCTCACTCAACCCGCCAGAAAGTCGGAACAAGCTGCCGAACTTTCCGTCGCCCCTGCTTGATACCCTGACCCCCCCCCCCCCTTTTTTCCCACCACACGCACACACACGATCCCCCTCACACAAACCCCACCTACATTTCCCGGCGCTAGCTAATTGGTTTCCCACATTGTTCTGGTGTGTAGTTCAAACCTTCCGCTTGTCTTTCTTATTGTTTTCCCGTCTCACGGACATTCCTCACAACTTGTTACTCCGCAATATGTTTTTTGTTGTCTTAACCACACCTCCTTTTTTTGTTCCCCCTCCACCACACACTCCTCCCCTACTGCTGCCCTTCATATAATATCCTCCCTATTTTCTCCTCTAATACATACACTCTCAGTGCTGCTCTTCTCTCTATCTCTCTCTCAGTACCTCCCACCTATATTGCGGAGTACTCATTGTCACGGATTCCCTCTTCCTGTTGTCCTCCATTCACATACTCGCCTCCTAACTGTTCCCCTCCCTCTCATACGCCCTTACCCATTACTCTCCTCCTCCTTATAAGCCTCTCTATGCTGCCCCCACATCCCCCTCCTCTATGCTGTCCTGATTTCTTACACCCTAAACCTCACTACTGTCCTCCAACTTACGCACCGCCCCATCCTTCCTTAATGCTGGCCCTCATGTCCCCTCCTCAATGCTGCATCCTCACTCCCACCGCTCTTAATGCTTCCCCTCACATCCCCCTCCTCTATGCTCCCCCACATCCCTCTCCTCTATGCTGCCCCTCATATATCCCACCTCAATGCTACCTGTCAATCTACCCCCTCCTCAATGCTGCTCCTTGGTCTCCTTGGTTCTTCTTGGTTGGGGTGTGTGAGTGTGGGTGGGTAGATAGGAGATGTATGTTTTGATGAGTGGGTGAGGGATGTGTGGGTGTTAGTGGTTGAGGAATAGGTACGTGTGTCTAGGGATGTGTGAGGGGATGAGTGTATGGGTTAGGGATGTGTGTGTGGGTTGTGTGTGCGTGGATGGGAGGTGTGTGTTTGTGAATGTGTTGGTGGGTGGGGATGTGTGTGAGGGATGTGTGTTTGGGTGGGGAGATTGTGCGTGGGTGGGGATGTGTGTGTATATGGGTAGGGGTGTGTGGTTAAGGGATGTGTGGCTGGGGGATGGGTGGGCAGAGGATGTGTGGGTGGGTAGAAGATATGTGGGTGGGTGAGTGTGTGTAGGTTAGGAGATGGTGGGGGATGTTTGTAGGGGTGGGCTCGGGATCTGTGAGTGGGCTGGGGGAGATGGGTGATTATGTGGGTGGGTGCGGAATTTGTGTGTGGGTAGGTGCGGAATATGTGAGTTGACGGGTAGATGTGTGTGTGTGCGTGGGGGATGTGTGGCTGAGGAATGTGTGTTTGGCTGGGTGGTTGGAGGTGTGTGGGTGGAGGAGGATATGTGGGTGAGTGATTGTTGGTGGGTAATGGGACGGGTAGAGGATATGTGAGTGGGTGGGGGGATGTGTGTAGGTGGGTGGATGTGTGTGGGTGGGGGATGTGTGGGTTGGGGAATGTATGTGTGCTTGGGGTGTGGGTGGATGGGATGTGTGGTAGGTGAGAGGTGTGTGTGGGTGGGGAGATGTGTAGGTGTAGGGATGTGGTGGATGGGTGGGGGTATGTATGTGTGTGTGTGGGTTATGTGTGTGGTTGGGTGGGGAAGTTGGAGTGAATGGGGGATGTGTGGGTGGGTGGTGGATGTGTCTCATAACATAGTAATATGCATTGTTTATGTTTACAAAATTCATATGACAATGTTTTTTCCTATGCACTGTTGATGAAAGAAAGATGAATGATTGGAAAGGCCGAATGTAAGACGGGCCTGCGTGCCCAATTTGTTACCCTTTGAAAATAAAGTCTGTTCGTTCGTTCTCCTGCTTCCTCAATGCTGCCTCTCGATCTCCCATCTTCCTCAGTGCTGCCCCATCGGACTCACCCTCCTCAATGCTTCCCTTCGATCTCTCCCTCCTCCTCAATGCTGCCCCTCACGGTCCCCATCCATCTTCAATGTTGCATCTCACGCCCTCTCCCAAAGCTCTTCACCCTCCCCTTCCTCAATGCTGCCCCTCATGGCACTCCAAATACTGCCCCATCTTTCTCCTCTCCATCCTTATTGCTGCCCCCCCCCCTCCATCCTCAATGCTGCGCCTCCCGCTTTGATGTAGCTACCGATGAGGCACGTGGCTGGCTGTCTCCGGTATCAACACGCGTTCCCAGGATTGTTGGAAGATCATTGGATGGAAAGCCGAGTCCTGGGCCGTGAGTTGACGAATATCTTTAACATTGGGCGGACTACACAATCAATCAACAGCCGCCAGCTAGCTGGCCGAGACAATGTCTCCTCGCGCCGCTTGACACAGAATCCGATAAAACAAACACATTCCCTTTTATCTTGCTGTAGCTGAAAGTTTCCACGGATACCAACACATCGGGCTTAGAGTTGCAGGGGATTCACACCCAACCAGCCAATTAACCACTCAACTAATCACCAAACTAACCACCCAACTAACCACCCACCTAACCACCCAACTATCAACCCAACTAACCACCCAACTAACCGCTCGACTAACCACCCAACCAACCACCCAACTAACCGCCCAACTAACCACCCAACTAACCGCCCAACTAATCAC
>OY992896.1:87720419-87722919 GCA_963921405.1 Cepaea hortensis
ACCCATTCCGTGCCATGACACAAGACAGTCAAGAATCGTCTCTCGCGGTCTTCCTCCATCTCTCTTTCCACCACACTTTCCGGTTGTCACAGTTTTTGTCTTCTCATAATGTGGCCGAAAATGATGATGCCTCTTTCTGATGTTTTGTGATAAGTCCAGATAATACACATTTTGGCTATCCAATGAATTATCAGTATTCTTCTATAAAACCACATCTCCAAAGCCTCTGTGGATTTGTTTCGTTAGTTTACTAATTGTCTATCGGTTCCTTGGCAAAGGAGTTCCGGACGCAGTTCCTAATTCCGTATACCCGCGTTGAGAACACAGTTGCAACCGATATGGTAGCAGGTCGCCTTGCGTTGGTTTTTACGAAATGGTATATGGCCGGTCGTTCAGAAAGCAATGGCAAACTACTGAACGTAAATTTGCCACGAGATCACAACAGCAAAAAATGCTGGTGTTGACTGCAACGTCCTGTAAAGGATGTGCAACTAACTAACTAATTGTCTTGGATTAACAGACCTGTTCTATAGAACCCAATATAATTATGATAGAACTGGTTCTATGTAACAGGCAAGAATTCGTATAACCACATGTCAACGTCTAGAGATATTAGGAAGGAAAGGGTTCAAGACAGGCAGATAGTACGAGCATAGATGAGACATAAACACGTGAGTTAATGAGATATGATTTATTACTCAACGATATAATCATATATAATATCTCATCTGTCAATTCATGCTGTGTAGCAATGAGATACCTCCTTGACTTCCCGACAATGGAACACACGATCAAGATCTGGAGAGCTCGTGCATACTTAAAAATAAGTGCAGATGAGCAGCACCCTCTGCATGACGCTATATTCAGAGAAAAGGGTGACAGGCTAAAGAGGGGCAAATCATGGATGGGTCGGGCGGAAGATGTCGTCAGACAGGTCTGCAGTCTTACCAGTATCAACCCCGGCAAGGAAAGGGTGCCGATGCCTCCAGCTGTTAAGTGCACTTTCTCCTGCATTATCACACTCGACAGACGGTGCAGAGAGCAGAACCCTGCCGCTGTCAATGCAGAGGTTAACGCGCTCATCTATGAACACTCAGATAGCCCCGAAGTGCTCATCTATACAGATGGATCTGTGGTAAAGCAGCAGAGAAGTGCGTGGGCATTTACAGCCCGTTCAGCGGGACGAACCGTTCAAGAATCCAGTGGTGCCCACTCTATGACCACGAGCAGCATGACGATGGAGGTGATGGCAGTTACACAGGCTTTCATATGGCTAGAACCACAACATTATACCAACGTGTGTGTACTAAGTGATTCAATGAGCATGATTCAGAAGGTCGAAGCTGGATCTGTACGTAGACAGTGGACTGAGTCGCTGCGGAAGTCTGTTGTCCGTAAAGTCACCTTCATCTTCGTCCCGGGACATACGGGAGTCGAGGGAAATGAACGAGCTGACAAACTGGCTGGCTCTGCACCCCCTGTAGATGGCCAGCCCATGGATCGTGCCGATGTTGTTAACGTCCTTAAAGATATGGCGAGAACAGAGGACTTTGACGTCAGTGATTCCACATCGCTGTCCAGGATGAAAGACCTGGGAGTAAGAATCGGCACAGCCAGACGCGAGAGGTACATCGGGAAAACAAAGCGTCTCGTCAACCAACACAGAACTGGCACTATTAGCCACCGGACGCTGATGAATATGCTGGGGGGAGGATCTGAGCACCTATGGACATGTCCGGAGTGCAACGAAGATACCCCAACTGATAATTGATAATTGATAACTGATCTGTCATTTCAACGTTCGTTCTCGTACTAAATAATAATGTAGCAATGCAATACGTTACGATACAAGCCACTACGCTCTCGTATCACAGCAACACACACAAGCACAAGTCAAACGGCTCAGCTATTCAAATCCTGAATTCCCAGGTATAGTCTATCCTGTCACACTCTCTGTCATGCATCCTCTCTCTGTCGTGTCCAAAGCCCGTCTGCTTCTCCTCGACTGCCCGGTGGTCACGAGGTATATGCCCCTGGTGCAGTCCGTGGGAAGTCAGGTGTCTCGCCTACGCCTGGTTGAGGCTAGGCGTACTGCGTACTTCTGTTCAGGGTGACCCTGTCCTTCACGGGTACAGTCCTGTCTTTCCTGTCTTAAGCATCTAGACTGTTCTCCTTTCCCCGTACTCACCCCATGTCCCTATCTCTACCGTCTGTCCTTTACTCTGTCCCCTACAGGACCTTGACAATAACTTTCTATGACAATTAAATAATAATAATAATAATAATAATAATAATAATAATAATAATAATAATAATAATATTAATAATAATAATAATAATAATAATAATAATAATAATAATAATAATAATAATAATAATAATAATAATTGAAAAGGTCCTCTGGTTAAGACTTAGGGAGATTGCTGTTTGAAAATTTACGTAACAAATATGATGGTATATACCACGGTGAGTTGCTGCTATCGTGCGTTCACAAATGTTT
>OY992896.1:87730419-87732919 GCA_963921405.1 Cepaea hortensis
AGGCTGTAAAACCAATGCACCAGGTACAAACAAAAATATAAATAGAAACCTCAAGCTACGGCTTGCAACCTGGAACGTGAGAACCATGTGTCCAGGATTTTCCACTGACTTGACCAATATTGACGATGTGAGAAAAACGGCTGTGATTGATGCCGAACTCAATCGTCTTAACATTGATATTGCTGGCCTGCAGGAGACTCGCCTCGCTGAGGAAGGGTCACTCAGGGAAAACAACTACACCTTTTTCTGGAAGGGTAAAGGGCAGGCAGAAAAAAGGCAACACGGTGTGGGCTTTGCAGTGAAGAATTCGCTACTGGGAATGATTGAAATTCCAGCAGGAGGAAATGAAAGACTATTATCCCTGCGCTTGGCAACCTCTTGTGGGTTTGCCACCATTATTACTGCATATGCACCGACACTCGATTCCTCTGATGATGTGAAGGATTTGTTCTATGAGGAGTTAGACTCTGTGATCAAGGCAGTTCCAAAATCCGACTACATTTATATGCTCGGTGATTTCAATGCTCGTGTGGGCAAGGACTCGAGTTCATGGCCAGTGTGCCTTGGAAAATACAACATCGGTCGCATGAATGAAAATGGGCAAAGGCTGCTGGAGCATTGCACCAGTAATGACCTATGTATTACAAACTCTTTTTTTAAAACAAAAGAGATGCATAAGGTCACATGGAAACATCCAAGATCCGGCCATTGGCACCAGCTGGACTTCATCATCACACGGAGACAACATCTGAACCATATACATATATCATTGACTCGTAGTTACCACAGTGCTGACTGTGATACGGATCATTCTTTGGTTGTTGCAAGGGTTAGACTGAGACCAAAGAGAATCTACACAGCTAAACACAAATCTAGCCCCAGGATTAATATTATTAACACTCATGATCCTGAAAAGTGCTTTCAGTTTCAACAGCAACTTGAAGACGCTTTCACTGATACACCAGAAAATTGTACAGTAAATGATAAATGGAATAAACTTAAGGAAACTCTTTGTAAAACTGCCGTAAAGGTTTACGGCACTGTGGATCATAAGAGGCAGGACTGGTTTGCGGCCAACAGCGAGACTCTGCAGCCCTTGATTGATAAGAAGAAGAAAGCTCTCTTAAGAAACAAGGAAAGACCAACGTGTAACACTCTGAGTGAGCTAAGGCAATCTAGGAAGGATGTGCAAAAGGCTGCCAGGCAGTGTGCAAATGATTATTGGATCAAGTTATGTGAGTCCATTCAAATCGCAAGTGATAAGGGAGACATAAGAAGCATGTATGAAGGAATAAAGAAAGCCTGTGGTCCAGTGATCAAAAGAAGTGCACCATTGAAAACCTTGACTGGAGAAGTCATCACTGATAAGAAACAGCAGATGGACAGATGGGTAGAGCACTATTTGGAGCTTTACTCAAGTGAGACCAAACTAGCGGATAATGCCCTCAACGCCATAGAGGCTCTACCAACTCTTGACCACCTGGACACACTTCCCACCATAACAGAAGTTAAGTGTGCTATAAATGAACTTGCATCTGGCAAGGCTCCAGGTAAGGATGGGATTCCAATAGAGGTTATCAGGAGTGGGCAAGACACACTCACTATACAGATCCACCAGCTAATAGAGCTATGCTGGCGTGAAGGACAAGTCCCACAGGATTTCAAAGATTCAAGCATCATAACACTGTACAAGAACAAGGGCGATCGGAGCGACTGCAACAACTATAGGGGTATCTCACTTCTGTGTATTGTTGGAAAAGTATTTGCCAGAATTGTTCTGCGCAGACTTCAAGTCCTAGGAGATCAAGTCTACCCCGAATCACAGTGTGGCTTTCGACAGAACCGGTCTACCACTGATATGATATTCTCATTGCGACAAATGCAAGAAAAATGCCGTGAACAGAATCAACCACTGTTTATTGCCTTCATCGACCTCACAAAGGCATTTGATTTGGTCAGTCGTGAGGGTCTGTTCAAGGCACTAAAGAAGATTGGCTGCCCACCAACTCTTCTGTCCATTGTGGAATCGTTCCACACAGGCATGAAGGGTATAATCAAATTTGATGGTGCAACTTCTGAAGAATTTGAAATCAAGAGTGGAGTTAAGCAAGGTTGTGTACTAGCTCCCACCCTCTTTGGAATATACTTTTCACTTCTACTGAAATATGCATTTCGTGATCAGGATGGTGGTATATACATTCACTCACGCTCAGATGGCGGCCTCTACAATGCTCAGAGATTGAAGGCTAAGACCAAAATTAGGAGGGTACTGATCAGAGAGTTGCTTTTTGCAGATGATGCTGCAGTTACGACCCACTCTGAGGAAGAATTGCAATGTCTACTATCTGCATTCTCCAATGCTTGTTCTGAATTTGGTTTAACAATTAGCAAAAAGAAGACACAGATTATGTCACAAGGTGCACATGGGGTACCATCAATCTTTATTGACGACGCCGAACTAGAGATAGTAGACCATTTTACATATCTAGGATCGGTGGTA
>OY992896.1:87737919-87742919 GCA_963921405.1 Cepaea hortensis
TCTCCAATTTGTTTTACCAAAAACAAACCCACATCTTTCGTCTCTGTCCCTAGCGCTACCAGACTCAACCAACAGGGATGAGGACGCGCTGTCAAATGATAGGCCTGATGTGAATCCAGCCTTCTCACGCTCTAATTAGCTGATAAACACAAAGGACTATTTGTTTTCACGGACTTGGCCTTACCTCACCCCTGCGCACGGATACGCTGACCTTACTGTCGTCAGGGATCTCGATTGCTCATTGGTCGCGGCAGGGAGCCGGAAGTCGTCGCAAGTACCGATGGGAATGTATAACAACTGGCGCTAGGTAAATAAACAGGTGTTTCATGTCGGAGAACCGCGGCCCATGATGTCTGTTATTATCCTTAGATAAGAGAACAAAGCATCAGCGGCACTCGGGATAAAATTATGCGTTCAGCGACAGCAGAAACTTCATCTACAATAAACAGAAGTGGCGAGACTTCCACACAGGAACGAACGAAGCCAATGGGGCATGCTGAAATAAGAGTAAAACCACTTTTTAAAAAGGAGGGACGTTATATAAATTTGCACAATGAAATAATTAGGTGATCATCATTATTAAGTGGCGTGTTCTGTGCACAACTTTGCCCATTTCGAAATGCTTACCTGTCGTAAGTCAAATGTCGCAGGCGCTCATGTCTTCCCACAGATCTGGGTGTTTTGTGTTGAGGGTGAGGTATACTGCTGACACACCTCCATGAAACCGTACTGGTAATTACTCTCTCAATATCGTGCTGGTGATTACCCTCTCAATATCGTGCTGGTGATTACCCTCTCAATATCGTGCTGGTGATTACCCTCTCAATATCGTGCTGGTGATTACCCTCTCAATATCGTGCTGGTGATTACCCTCTCAATATCGTACTGGTGATTACCCTCTCAATATCGTACTGGTGATTACCCTCTCAATATCGTACTGGTGATTACCCTCTCAATATCGTACTGGTGATTACCCTCTCAATATCATACTGGTTATTACCCTCTCAATATGGTTCTGGTGATTACCCTCTCAATATCTTACTGGTGATTATCCTCTCAATATCGTACTGGTGATTACCCTCTCAATATCGTGCTGGTGATCACACTCTCAATATCATAGTGGTGAGTGCTCTCTCAATATCGTAGCTGTGATTGCCCTCTCAATATCGTACTGGTGGTTACCATCTCAATATCCTAGTTGTGATTTCGGTCTCAATATCGTAGTGGTGATTGCTTTTTCACTATCGTAGTGGTGATTGCTCTCTCAATATCGTAGTGGTGATTGCCCTCTCAATATCGTAATGGTGATTGCCCTCTCAATATCGTAGTGGTGATTGCTCTCTCAATATCGTAATGGTGATTGCTGACTTAATACCGTAATGGTGATTGCTCTGTCATTATCGTAGTAGAAATTGCCCTCTTAATATAGTAGTAATGATTGTTGACTCAATATAGTAGTGGTGATTGCTGACTCAATATAGTAGTGGTGATTGCTGACTCAATAAAGTTGTGGTGATTGCTGACTCAATATAGTAGTGGTGATTGCTGACTCAATATAGCTGTGGTGATTGATGACTCAATATAGTTGTGGTGATTGCTGAGTCAATATAGTTGTGGTGATTGCTGAGTCAATATAGTAGTGGTGATTGCTGAGTCTGTGGCGAGGGAGTTACGGACACAGATCGTCATTCCGCAGACTACGTTCGAAGCACAGCATAATAAAGTATAGTTTGTCTATAACCTAGTATCTTCTTCTTCTTTGCGTTGTCCGGAGTGTTTTTTCAGATGTGATTGCGGTGTGTCTGGTTAGGCACCCTTGGGTCGAAACCCTTAGGCCAACACATCCGACTTTTAGCGTGCAATTTTGACCAGATTAGCATTTCTGGGAGACTCTCACTTTTGTGGTACCGTCCACATACCAGCTGGTCAAGTTGGAACAGTTGAAGACATCACGGTCATCCCTCAAGGGAAGGCAGGGACAGTCCATGGCATTTTCCGCCATCCAGGGTGGCTTCCATAATTGCAGAGCCGACACATAGCGCCCTGGTGCTGGGCTCACCGAGGGAATCGTCACGTCCTGCTCATGGCTGCTTGAATTCCTCACTTCAATATATTGGGCATTTCGTTCGCCCCGGGCCGTTCCTGCACAAACCAGACAGATCTGCAGACGGTATCCACTCAGCGAGTTTTTGATTCGGACATGTGCTTGTCGTTGTGCCCGTCAGAGCTGTTCCGGGCACGACGAACATTCGGAAAACTAGCTAGTCAGAGCTGTTCCGGACATGAGCGGCGCTCGGAAACTAGGTAGTCAGAGCTGTTCCTAGCACGAGAGACATTCGGACAAGACATTTCACTCGGACGTAAATGCGTAGTGCCAATTTTTATTTTGCCACCCGTAGGACGGCACTTCCGACTTCGGCGGGCATTTTTAATGAGGTTAGCCTTCCTCGGGTTTCGAGGCAAGTTCGACTTATTGTTGTGATGTCGCCCTCATCTCAGCTGGTCAAGATAGAACGGTCAAAGACATCACGGTCAACCCTCAAGAGAAGGCAGGGGTAGGCCATGGGCGTTCCCCGCTATCCAAGGAGGCTTCCATAGTTGCAGAGCCGGCACATATTGCTCTGAGACTGGGCCCACCCGAGGAGTTGCCACGTCCTGCTCATGGCTGCTTTAATTCCTCACTTCCATGTATTGGGCATTTCGCTTGCCACTGGTCGCTCAAACACAAACCAGGAACGATCAGTCTGCGGACGACATACACTAAGTAAGCTTTCGCTTCGGACTTCGGACCACGCAATGGATTCGCTAGCCAGGCGTTCCATTTCGTATTATTGAGACGTTTTCCCACCTGTTACTACACTCTCTATGAGTATAGATACCGACATTTTTCGTAACCATTTCATGCGTCTGGGGCACTTTTCTACCTTTAGTACTCGCTCATGAGGTAGGCTACATGTGCTGCCGGCTCAGCACCTTACCTCCGTGCGCGTTCAGTGAGCGAGAAACGGCCAGGCCCTCTCATCCGGGGATCCCTCATATCCCCCAGCTGAGAGCCTTCGAACAAGTATCTGAACTAAGCATGTAGCGTGCTCAGCATCTCACCTCCATGTATCGGTAGGTGGGTATTGGCCCGGCTTTCACATCCGAGTGTTTATGGCTTTGAGGCGTTCAGCCATATTCCTCCGTTGAGAGCCTTAGAGTATGTGTCCGGACCAAACTTTAGCTGCATCGTGCGCCTAATTTAGACATTGACTGCTATCCTCAGTCTACCCGCAGAGCAGCAGGTTGTGTCTCTCTTGGTCTGGTCCCAAATCCAAGGCTTGTCCGACAGGTAGTTGTGCATCCGTCGACAATGCTCTTGGGATCTCTGGGACACGCAAGCCCCTCCCCCCTCCCCCCACCGCTACAAGGTGAAGACACATCAGGGGGGGGGGGGTGTAACCTAGTATAGATTGTCTATAACCAAGTACAGATTGTCTATAATAAAGCACAGATGTCTATGTCCATTGTCTATAATAAAGCACAGATGTCTATGTCCATTGTCTATAATAAAGCACAGATGTCTATGTCCACTGCTGATATGCACCGTGTCTACTTGCCAGGAAATGAGAGTCTCCGTGGCCAAATGCTCAAGCCGTATGCCTTGCTCTCCGAAGGATATGGGTTCGATTCTGAGCCACGTCTTTCGGTTCGCGAGGGCTGTTTTCTCGGAGACTCCTGGGGGTCGTCGCCGGAGCTACGGAGTTCGTGCTTTGTGCGACGCTTTCGGCAGATACTAAGCCATATGGGATATAACCCGGTGCAATGATGTCGATCCTCTCGACTTGTGAGAGTTTTTGTTTAAGAGAGCATATGTTGCTGGAATTCTTGGGTGGAAGCACCTGGCTGGACTGCGCCCTGAAGGCAGAACTGCGGGCATCCTGCTGCTTCCAATGGTTCCATTCGTTGTTCCAGGTGCTGTAAACACAGCATGAGGAGTTTCATCATCATCATCATCATCATCATCATCATCATCATCATCATCATCATCATCATCATCATCATCATCATCATCATCATCATCATCATGTGCCATGCCGGTAAGCGTGGGCGGTCATGTTTTGCCATCTCACTCGATCACCAGAGTCGTGGATCAGCTCCGTGTTCTTGTCTCCACCATACAACGTGGCCAAGCCATCCAGGTATTTATTTCTCTGTCCTTACCCTTGCTCTCTTCCCCTCGATCTTGCCAGCTGTCACCAAGTTCTCCAATTTATTTCTTCTCATAACGTGACCAAAACATTGTGACTGTCTACTCTAATTTTTCTAATCAGTTTACAGTTTTCATTTGTTTCTTGTAAGACTTATTCAGTGGTTTTTCTGTCTGTCCACGATATTCTTTGCATTTTCTTCATAAACCACATTTCCACAGCCATCAGATGATTTTCAGCTTGTCTGCTCATTGTCCACCCTTCTCATCTATACAAAAGCACAGGTTCTATGTAGCACCTCAACATTCTTTAGGATTTCACCATTACCGAAAGCCATATCTATATAGCCCAATCTATAATCCATATCTATATAGCCCAATCGCCACTCGGTGGCCGATGTTGTCACCTCACACCGGCCGCTTTCACTTCCAGGTGGGTTTCCTTTCGCCCATTTTAGACTGGCTCGACCTGGGAGTCCATGTCGTTTGGTTTATCCACCCGCATGCGGATTCGAACCCCTGCTCACATGGCGAGCAGGCGAGAGTCTAGTGGCCATGCTATAGCGGTTCTCCGTTAGCTGCAGCCGGGTACACTAACGGCTGTGACGCGGGCAGTTGTTGAGACAAGAGCGCAACGAGCGATTCCAATAAATATTTACTCACAAACACGGCCAAAAACTGGCCATACTGCAGACCTGCATCGAGGTGGCCAGGTAAGCATGGCAGACATGAATGAACTTTGACAACAACAGTTATTAAACATCACAAGATGCTGCATCATACGTCACTTCCCATTAGATATTTCCGCTTC
>OY992896.1:87747919-87780419 GCA_963921405.1 Cepaea hortensis
ATTGTAGCATTAGTAGCACCAGCAATTGTAGTAGTTGTTGTTGTTATATGAGTAGTAACAGCAGCTGTCCCAGTAGTAGTAGTAGTAGTAGTAGTAGTAGTAGTAGTAGTAGTAGTAGTAGTAGTAGTAGTAGTAGTAGTAGTAGTAGTAGTAGTAGTAGCAGCAGCAGTAGTGGCAGTAGTAGTAGTAGTAGTAGTAGTAGCAGCAGCAGCAGCAGTTGTAGTAGTAGTAGTAGTAGTAGCAGCAGCAGCAGCAGCAGCAGCAGTAGTAGTAGTAGTAGTAGTAGTAGTAGTAGTAGTAGTAGTAGTAGTAGTAGTAGTAGTAGTAGTAGTAGTAGTAGTAGTAGTAGTAGTAGTAGAATGTAGTATTAACACTACTATTAGTCAGCGCCGTGTTGTGCTATGATATAGAAAGGCTCTCTGCGGCTCTCCGCTGGATGGAGAATACCACACACAAACACACATCGTGATTGTAACTGACTCAGAAAGCATGCTGACGAGGGTGAGGACGGGCAAGCTTCGTGCGGAGTGGCTTGCTTCGCTTCGGAGGTCACGGGTGACAAGCATCGCCTGGATCTTTTCTCCGGGGCATGCCGGTGTGCTGGGAAATGAACAGGCGGACAGATTGGCTGGCTCTGCAGAACTTGGTGGAGTATTGATAAATGACAAGGCAGACGTGGTTGCGGCCTTGTGGGAGCACGTACACACCTCGGAGGAGCAAATGGATTACCATGGTCTGGCAAGAATGAGACAACGAGGAGTGACGAAGGGATCTGGCGGACGCTCAACGCTCAAAGGAAAGGCGAGACGGACTTATAATCAGATTGCTACTGGTACTATTAGTATTGGAACACTTCGCTGGCTGCTGTGGATGGGGACGGAGCACTTATGGGAATGCCCCGAATGCTGTGATGTCGATTCCTAAATTAATCAATCAATCATAGAAAGACGGCCGCATCACGGGGCACCGTAAGTTAGTTAGTTAGTTAGTCGTGGTTCCAACTTCACGGCAACGGGTTGTCCCCATACTGCTCCGTTCCTGTGCCAGTGAATATCACACAAAATGCTCCTCACTGCCAAAAGTGAACAATGGAACAGACAGGAGTATCGGCAAGCCAACAGCCCGCACAGGTACACTGTGCAAAATGCCGCCGCCAGAATGCCAACACAAAAGTCCTCCATGAAAAATAGTCGATGGAAATGGCAGTCACCAGAAAGACTTCATTGACCCGGGTTTTATCCCATATGACTCGGTCTCTTTCCACAGGACGACCCGCCGAAAGCGCCGCACAAAGCACGAACTCCGTACCTCCAGCAGCGACTCCAAGGAGTCTCCTGAAAAATGCACTCGTGAGCCGAAAAGGCAAACCAGTCAATCCAGCAACAGCCGGCCGCCATCGTTCCGAACATGCAGTTCACGCTACACACAATCACGGATAGATATAGAAGCATTCCACACGAAACTCACAGCTCACAGTGTCGCGCCACACATTCACTCAGTAGCAGGGCGACGGAACCATATCCTCCTTAGTCGCCTCTTACGACATGCATGGTAGGCAACAGTGTTACTATTCTTTGCTCCCCCGTATGGGCCCCGGCAACACACGGGCGGGGGGGGGGGGCACCGTAAGGGGGCGGCAAGCAGCGAAGGAGGGACGGAATTTCGAAGACACGCCATACTGAGAAAATCTTTCGCATGGTCATGGTGGTAGTAGTAGTAGTAGTAGTAGTAGTAGTAGTAGTAGTAGTAGTAGTAGTAGTAGTAGTAGTAGTAGTAGTAGTAGTAGTAGTAGTAGTAGTAGTAGTAGTAGCAGCAGCAGTGGCAGTAACAGTAGTTGTAGCAGCAGCAGCAACAGTATAAGTAGGATGTGTTGTAGCAGTTGTTGTATTCGTGTGTATTGTAGTTGTTGTTGTATTCGTGTGTATTGCATACTCGCACATCCTTTGCTACGATATAAAGAGATGTTGTTATCAGTTTCCTTTCTCAAACCTGCACTTTGCACCTTGGAATTATAAACATTGTCTAACTGTCAATTAAGGCAACTGTTTCCGCCACAGATGCCCACTACAAGAAACAGGAACACAGCCTATTCCTATTAGGGATTGAACCCCACTCTACAGTCTCCACAAGCAGACACGCTGACAACTTTGTATTTGAGATCCTGACATTACTTAACATTTCACAAGCATGTAAATCGCTGTAGCGTTTCTAAAACCGACCAGGTATCGGACCCGCACACTTAAGTCTACTTTCTCATACTCGGCCGGACTAATTGAAAATGGAGTCAAGTCGGAGGATCAGCTTTCTGGCATTCCTTTTTCTTTTTACAAGATGGTTTCCACAATCTGTGTTTGCGTTTCCATTGAACCGGAGCAAATCTCGTCAACGTCAGATCTCGCGTTGACTGGTGGTCCGCGTTACTTGCATCCCACGTGGCGTAAAACAGACGGTGGCTTCCGGTTACATGTTTTCCTGGCCTGACTTTTTGTGGCTTTGAAGAAATATGTTTGACTTTTTTCTGGGAGCTTTTGTGGGTTTTCATCTTTCTGTGTACTTTAGCCTTTCCCATCAACTGGCCTCATATATATATATATATATATATATATATATATATATATATATATATATATATATATATATATATATATATATATATATATATATATATAGAGAGAGAGAGAGAGAGAGAGAGAGAGAGAGAGAGAGGTTAATTTCCTCGCAACTGGTAAGAACTGTGTAAATATACACTCGCAAGAACACAGATGCACACATACATTCACGAACACGCACGCACACACTCATACAGACACAGACACGTACACGAACACACAAACATTCTAACTCATGCTTCAAATGTATTGCAGTAGTTACCAACAGCAATTTATGTTTTCGTATGCTTCCTGTTGTTCTTTGTTTGTTTGTTTGTTTGTTTGTCTGTCTGTCTGTCTGTTTGTTTGTTTGTTTGTTTGTTTGTTTCTTTCTTTCTTTCTTTCTTTCTTTCAGATAGCTGTGTCCTGCCACAGGGTTCTACTCTGTCTGTCTATCCGTATATTCTTCTTTCTGCCGTATTCCCAGAAAGTCAATCCATTCATCATGTGCCATGCCGAAAAGTGTGGCCGGTCATGACTCGCCATATCACTCGATCACCAGAGTCGAGGATCAGCTCAGAGTTCCTGTCCCGACCATGCCATGTGGCCAAGCCATCCAGGTATTTACTTCTCGGTCTTCCCCTTGGTCTGTCCCTTCGATCTTGCCAGTTGTCACTAAGTTCTCCAATCCATTTCTTCTCATAACATGTCCAAAAAATGTTGACTGTCTACGTCCAATTTCTCTAATCAATTTACGATTTTCATTTGTTTCCTGTAGTACTTGGTCAATTGTTTTTCTGTCTGTCCCATGGTATTCTTTGCATTTTCCTCAGAAACCACATTTCGGCATTCATCAGAAGTTTTTTTTCCCCAGCTTGACTGCTCATTGTCCAAGTTTCACATCCATACAAAAGAACAGGCTCTATGTATCACCTCAACACTCTTTTTCTCGTTTCAATTGACATCTTTTTATTGGTCAATATGTTTTTCATCTCGCTAAAGGCTACTTTCGCCATGGCGATTCTTGTTCTAATCTCTTCAAGGCATCTCCCATCAGATGTTATGACTGTTCCGAGATAATTGAACCGATTCTCATTTACTTGTATATTACATTGTGGTATTCCGTTCTTCCTAGTGACGACCATAATCTGTGTCTTTTTACAATTTAATTCTAACCCTAGTTGTTCACTGTGTGTAACAACCGCATCTACTAAATTTTGCAGATCCTGTTCATTGTCTGCAATCAAGACTGTATCATCTGCATATCTAATGTTATTGATGTATCGTCCTCCGATGCTGATTCCATTTATATCTTCTACATTTCTGAAAATATTTTCATTGTATAAGGGAAAACAGATCAGGAGACATTACACATCCCTGTCTAATACCTCTTTTAATTGGCTGATATTTTCCCACTTCATTATCAATCCTTATGGCAGCTTGTTGTTTGCAATATATATTTTTTATAAGTCTAATGTCTTTCCCATCAATTTGTAGATCTGCTAGCATATCCACCATGTTGACATGTCTTACTCTATGGAAAGCCTTTGTGTAGTCAATAAAGCAAAGATGTATATCTTTTTTTACTTCTATAGAACGTTCAATAACTAATCGCAGCATATACACAGCATTTACTGTACCCTTTCCTTCTACAAACCCACATTGTTCTTCCCCCTTTTCAGGTTGTAATAACTTCCTCACTCTTTGCATGATAATTCGTAGCAAAATCTTTGTGCTCTGACTCATTATACTAATTGTTCGATGTTGATCACATTCCAAGGCTCCTGATTTCTTTGGGATTGCAATAAATACAGAGTTACATAATTCAGAAGGTATATCTCCAGTATCATATAATGTATTCAGCAGTCTGGTGACTTGATCTATTCCATATTCTTCTAAAGTTTTAATCAATCCTGTTGTGATGTTATCTGAACCCGGGGGCCTTGCCAGCTTTCATATGTTTAAGAACATTTCGAACCTCCACTTTCAAAATTGGCGGTCCTTCATTATTAAATCTAATATCATACTGTTCCTCTCTGTTATCATCATAAAGGTTTTTTACATAGTCTGACCATACATGTAGAAACTGATCTTTTTCTATTATGATTTTGCCATCTTTAAGTTTTTAGACAGTCTGCTGATGTACTTGTTCTTTTATTAGTAAGTTCCTGAATTCTTTTGTGCACTAATTTGGTATTTTGACTGTTATGTTGTTTTTCCATTTCTAAGCAATTTTTCTCAAGCCATGCTTCTTATGCCTCCTTACATAATATTCTGACTTGTCTGTGAATTTCTTCATATTTGGAAGAATTATTTTTGTTGAGTCTTCTTGTTTCCATTAGGTGTAAAAAAATTTCAGAGATCAATTTCTTACGACCCACCTTCTTTAATTTTGGAATAGTTGTTTCTGCAGCCAAACTGATTGAATTCTTCAACATTTCCAATTGATCATCCACATCCTGGAATAGGATCTCTAGATCTGACAATATATCAAATCTGTTCTGTACTTCTATGTTGAATTTGTTTTGTATTTCCTTGTCATTACTCAATGTACACGCATCATATTTAGTGTTTCCTGATATATACTTGACTTTCTATAACTTTATCCTCAATGTTCCTGTAAGTAATCTGTGGTCACTATAACAATTAGCACTGGGAACTGCTTTTGCTATTGTTAACGCATTTTTAAATCTTCTGCTAATCAGAATGTAATCAATCTGGTTTCTAATTCTTCTATTAGGACTCCGTCATGTCCCAGAAAGTGCATGCTTCCATTACTTGTGCCTGAAGTGCTCACAGAGCCTCTCTCCTGGTCCTGTCTTGCATGACTACCCATCTACACTCCACGATCCCTCCATCCTATTCCTCAGACAATGATACAGTTCCTCTAGAACAGTGGTTCTCAACCGGTGGGAATCCCCCCCCCCCCCGGGGGGGGGGGGGATTTAGAGGGTTTCCAGGGTGGGGTGGGGGCGGGGGTGGGAATTAAGATTATTTCAAGATCGCATTAATACAAGAACCAGTTACTTGATATTGTTTTCCCTCTCAATTTTACGGTACTGTACTTCTCGCCCTATTGAAATTTGTTTTATAACGTAAATAGACCCACAAATCTCGTTTTACATAGATGAATAGACTTGTTCTAGTATGTGTTATTAAATTTAGCTTCCATTTTTATGTATACTATGTAAGGGTGTGGGGATTTATAGGGAGTAAATTCGAAAGGGGGTGGGGGGTTAAAAGACCTTCTGAGCATATGGTAAAGAGAGGGGGGGGGAGCATGGGCCAAAAACGATGGAGAACCACTGCTACAAGAGATAATTTCTCACACCTTCACTCACCTCCATTCTTCTATCTCTCTCTCCAGCAGTACTACACCCTTACATTCTTCTGTTCCTCCCTCCAGCATTACTACATCCCTCTGTCCGTTTCTCCAGCAGTACTACATCCTTCTGTTCCTCCCTCCAACAGTACTACATCCTTCTGTTCCTCCCTCCAGCAGTACTACACCCCTACATCCTTCTGTTCCTCCTTCCAGCAGTAATACATGCCTACTCCCTTCTGTTCCTCCCTCCAGCAGTACTACATCCTTCTGTCTCTCCCTCCAGCAGTACTACATCCTTCTGTCCCTCCTTCCAGCAGTAATACATGCCTACACCCTTCTGTCTCTCCCTCCAGCAGTACTACATCCTTCTGTCTCTCCCTTCAGCAGTACTACATCCTCCTGTCCCTCCATCCAGCAGTACTACATCCTTCTGTCCCTCCCTCCGGCAGTACTACATCCTTCTGTCCCTCCCTCCAGCAGTACTACATCCTTCTGTCCCTCCTTCCAGCAGTAATACATGCCTACACCCTTCTGTCTCTCCCTCCAGCAGTACTACATCCTTCTGTCTCTCCCTTCAGCAGTACTACATCCTCCTGTCCCTCCATCCAGCAGTACTACATCCGTCTGTCCCTCCCTCCAGCAGTACTACATCCTTCTGTCCCTCACTCCAGCAGTACTACATCCTTCTGTCCCTCCCTCCCCCAGCAGTACTACATCCTTCTGTCCCTCCTTCCAGCAGTAATACATGATGCCTACACCCTTCTGTCTCTCCCTCCAGCAGTACTACATCCTTCTGTCTCTCCCTTCAGCAGTACTACATCCTCCTGTCCCTCCATCCAGCAGTACTACATCCTTCTGTCCCTCCCTCCAGCAGTACTACATCCTTCTGTCCCTCCCTCCGGCAGTACTACATCCTTCTGTCTCTCCCTCCCCCAGCAGTACTACATCCTTCTGTCCCTCCTTCCAGCAGTAATACATGATGCCTACACCCTTCTGTCTCTCCCTCCAGCAGTACTACATCCTTCTGTCTCTCCCTTCAGCAGTACTACATCCTCCTGTCCCTCCATCCAGCAGTACTACATCCTTCTGTCCCTCCCTCCGGCAGTACTACATCCTTCTGTCCCTCCCTCCAGCAGTACTACATCCTTCTGTCCCTCCTTCCAGCAGTAATACATGCCTACACCCTTCTGTCTCTCCCTCCAGCAGTACTACATCCTTCTGTCTCTCCCTTCAGCAGTACTACATCCTCCTGTCCCTCCATCCAGCAGTACTACATCCGTCTGTCCCTCCCTCCAGCAGTACTACATCCTTCTGTCCCTCACTCCAGCAGTACTACATCCTTCTGTCCCTCCCTCCCCCAGCAGTACTACATCCTTCTGTCCCTCCTTCCAGCAGTAATACATGATGCCTACACCCTTCTGTCTCTCCCTCCAGCAGTACTACATCCTTCTGTCTCTCCCTTCAGCAGTACTACATCCTCCTGTCCCTCCATCCAGCAGTACTACATCCTTCTGTCCCTCCCTCCAGCAGTACTACATCCTTCTGTCCCTCCCTCCGGCAGTACTACATCCTTCTGTCTCTCCCTCCAGCAGTACTACATCCTTCTGTCTCTCCCTCCAGCAGTACTACATCCTTCTCCCCCCCCCCCCAGCAGTATTACATCCTTCTGCCCTCCCTCCCGCAGTACTACATCCCATCCCTACATCCTTCTCTCCCTCCTCCACGCTTCCCCGCCCCTCCCACGCAGACAGATTCTCACGCTGGAGCGCAGTGAGGCGGCAACCCTCGACAATGACGAAACACTACCGCTCTACAAAGGCGGATGTTGCTGTCAGCTTTCTAGCTATAAACTGTTGAGACCCGACTTGATCCCCGGAGCTTGCCAACATCCCACCGTCCTCCAGGCAGCGGAAGGCGCAGCTCCCAACGGTTTTAATATCGCTAACAACATTCTTAAATAGCACAATTTGCTGCAGACGCCTTTTGACAAACTGTCATTGATACGAAACCAAATGTACATCAACAGCCATAGCTGGGTGACAGTCTGCTAGCCGAGGTCCGTGGACACACTGTCCACCCCTGGGCTCATCCATGTTGAGAACTCAGATTATTTCACCGGATTGTTGTCCAGATCGAAAATAGATGCAATAAGGCAAACCAACTCACTGGACAAATGGCACCAATACTAAAGAACAAACATGTATCAATAACTACTAAGAAAGCACTTTACAACACAATCTTCCTACCAACTCTATGCTACCAATGCCAAACCTGGACAATGACAGAAAAAAAAAAGAGAAAAGAAAAATCACAACATCAGAAATGAGATTCCTAAGAAGAATACTCAATGTATCAAGAAGAGATAAGATCAGAAATGAAGAAATCAGGACTAAAGTGGGGGTTATAGCTGCACTAGATTTTATTAGAAGGCAGCAAGTCAAATGGTTTGGCCATGCAAGTAGGTTACCAACTAACAGTATACCACAACAAGCAATGATGTACAGACCAGATGGAAGCAGAGGAAGAGGCCGACCACGTAACCGTTGGACGGAGGGAATAACAGAGTCCATGGGAATATCGATACATGAAGCCCATAAGCGGGCACTCTCCCGCTGTTTATACTTCACCTCGACACCGCAAGGTACAAGAGGAACATGATGAGATGAGATGAGGTGAGGTGAGATGAGATGAGATGAGGTGAGATGAGATGAGATGTTGTCCAGTCTATTGTATGACACAGTTCTCTAAGTGTGTTGTTGGTTAATTTGTGAAATGTGTCGTGACTCAGTCTTTCATCTACTGTCTAACACCCACAGTGAGTAGGATCTATGCCCAGTTCTGGTCGCTGACATGGTCGGACCAGGTTCAAGGACAGCCGGTGCGACCTGCCCACAGACTGGATTCCCTGTCTGGCCAACTTCTCCAAGGATCGTCAAGTCTCCCCGTACATGTGAAGCTTCAGTGCCGATTGTCCATATCCCGCTGGTTTTTTCTTTTTTCTTTCCTTTTAATTCTTATCTCCGAAAGGGATAATGAGTTGTGCCTTGCAGTCATCTAGACAAGGGATATAGAGTTGTGCCTTGCAGTCATCTAGACAAGGGATATAGAGTTGTGCCTTGCAGTCATCTAGACAAGGGATATAGAGTTATGCCTTGCAGTTATCGAGACAAGGAATATAGAGTTATGCTTTGCAGTTATCGAGACAAGGGATATAGAGTTATGCCTTGCAGTCATCGAGACAAACAAACAAACAAACAAACAGACTTTATTTTCAAAGGGTAACAAATTGGGCACGCAGGCCCGTCTTACATTCGGCCCTTCCAATCATTCATCTTTCTTTCATCAACAGTGCATAGGAAAAAAACATTGTCACATGAAATTAGACAAGGGATATAGAGTTATGCCTTGCAGTCATCGAGACAAGGGATGTAGAGTTATGCCTTGCAGTCATCGAGACAAGGGATATAGAGTTATGCCTTGCAGTCATCGAGACAAGGGATATAGAGTTGTACCATTCAATCACCGCATGAAGGGATGTAGAATTATTGATTTATTTGGTTGTTTCGGAATTTGAGGTTTAAAGGTTGACCACAACCCATAACTGGCAACGCTATCGTATTCTCCAGCACGAACGTTAAGCCTTGTCCACGTCAGATTGAATTATTGATAGAATTATGTCATACAATCATCGGGAAAAGGGATATAGAGTTGTGTCATACAGTCACTGGGGAAAGGGATATAGAGTTGTGTCATACAGTCACTGGGGAAAGGGATATAGAGTTGTGTCATACAGTCACTGGGGAAAGGGATATAGAGTTGTGTCATACAGTCACTGGGGAAAGGGATATAGAGTTGTGTCATACAGTCACTGGGGAAAGGGATATAGAGTTGTGTCATACAGTCACTGGGGAAAGGGATATAGAGTTGTGTCATACAGTCACTGGGGAAAGGGATATAGAGTTGTGTCATACAGTCACTGGGGAAAGGGATATAGAGTTGTGTCATACAGTCACTGGGGAAAGGGATATAGAGTTGTGTCATACAGTCACTGGGGAAAGGGATATAGAGTTGTGTCATACAGTCACTGGGGAAAGGGATATAGAGTTGTGTCATACAGTCACTGGGGAAAGGGATATAGAGTTGTGTCATACAGTCACTGGGGAAAGGGATATAGAGTTGTGTCATACAGTCACTGGGGAAAGGGATATAGAGTTGTGTCATACAGTCACTGGGGAAAGGGATATAGAGTCGTGTCATACAGTCACTGGGGAAAGGGATATAGAGTTGTGTCATACAGTCACTGGGGAAAGGGATATAGAGTTGTGTCATACAGTCACTGGGGAAAGGGATATAGAGTTGTGTCATACAGTCACTGGGGAAAGGGATATAGAGTTGTGTCATACAGTCACTGGGGAAAGGGATATAGAGTTGTGTCATACAGTCACTGGGGAAAGGGATATAGAGTTGTGTCATACAGTCACTGGGGAAAGGGATATAGAGTTGTGTCATACAGTCACTGGGGAAAGGGATATAGAGTTGTGTTGTGTCATACAGTCACTGGGGAAAGGGATATAGAGTTGTGTCATACAGTCACTGGGGAAAGGGATATAGAGTTGTGTCATACAGTCACTGGGGAAAGGGATATAGAGTTGTGTCATACAGTCACTGGGGAAAGGGATATAGAGTTGTGTCATACAGTCACTGGGGATAGGGATATAGAGTTGTGTCATACAGTCACCGGGGATAGGAATATAGAGTTGTGTCATACAGTCACCAGGGATAGGGATATAGAGTTGTGTCATACAGTCACCGGGGATAGGAATATAGAGTTGTGTCATACAGTCACCAGGTAGAGGGATATAGAGTTGTGTCATACAGTCACTGGGGAATGGCACTTCGGTACTGAGTCTGGAGGAAAGTCTCTCCCCCATCCTGTGTGAGGCTGGGACTTCCTCTAGGTGAGCACACCGGACACAGAATCCACAAACTGAACAGTCTCCCACAGCACTCTCAACCTATCAATTACACCCAGGCACGACAAGACAGGGCCATCAGAAAGCAGCAAGAACAAGAAATAAAGATGATGACGATGACAGACAACTGCAAGAACAAGAACATAAAAATGATGATGAGGACAACGACAATGATAATAATAGTATTCTTTGCTCCGTGGCGAAGAGGTTATAAATGTGATTCGTTATTTCACATACCACGTTCGAAACTCAGCTGTGGGTGATTTGGAAGCAGACTGCCTTGCTTTGTTTTCCATACAATGGTATTACTACCGATCGTTCAGAAAGAAATGGCAAACTACTGAATATAAACTTGTCCAGGAAACACAAGCAACCAAAAATAATCCTGGAATTGACTGCTACGTCCTGTAAAGGATCTGCAACTAACGTTTGCCTCAATGATAACTTAACACGAACGCAGAGACTTGGGCGCAACTGACCGCATTAAACCACATAACTTGGCCCGGATATGCCCAGGCACCGAACTCCTGGCAGACTTCTGCCCAACAATGCAGCCATCCATTCAATGGGAGCATTCTCTTCTCCGCAGCAGAAGGACCTCCCAGCTCGCTGTTTTACAAACACAACTATTGGGTGTCGGTTAGAGAAAAACAAGCGCAAAGTTATGGCTGTTTTATAAACAATTTGATTGCAGCCATTCGACAAATAAACATGGCGGCACACTTCCTGCTATCGCCAGAGTAGTCGCTACCTGGGCAGCGGGTTGTGTACACAACAATTGCGAGTGCGTACTAGCACGCGTCATTTGGAGAACAAGGGTGTGTACAAACGATATACGTACACTTTAACACACGTCATCTGTTGTTTGGGGAGATTCCTGTCTATTCCACTTTTCACATGGGGCAGTGAGGGACATTTTATGTGATATACACTGGCACAGGAACGGAGCATAATGGGGACGACCCGTTGCTGTGATGTTGGAACCGCGACTGGACTGAACTGAACTATCTTGGAAACGAGATGTGTACAGACAGCCTACGTCTTTTGGGGGAATGGAATGTGTACACTCGATACAAGTACACACTAGCACACGTCTTGTGGGGAAAGGGATGTGTACATACGACGCTAGTACACACTAGCACACGTCACATGGGGAACGGAATGTGTACGCGCAAGTACATACTAGTTTATGATATGTAAAGAACAGGATGTGTACACACGATGCTATAACACACTAGCACGAGGCATACGGGGTCATTGCTGTGCACACACAACCTTCAAATACACTCTGGTGCTCGTCATCTCGGAAATGGGATATGTACACAGAACCTCCAATTACACACTAAAATATCTCGTCGGTGGAACAGGTTGTGTACACACAACATACATCAGCATACTTTTATTCGTCGTGTGGGGACTAAGGTGTGTACACAAATCCTACATGAACACACTTTTAGTTGTCATATGTGGACTAGGTTGTGAGTTGTGTACACAATAGATGATAGTGCGTGCCAACCACGCCGCTTGGAGGAATTGTACTGTACACACAATATGCCAGTACACACTTGCTTACGTCACTTGGGGAACGGCTTGTGTACATACAGCGGTCAGTTATATATTAGGCCACTACACCCAGTAGATTGGTGGTTATATTCTAATCTTACATTCCAGTATGTAGGTCGCCGTGGGTGTGAGGTTTAACCCGTTGAAACTTGCCCTGCTAATCGCGGCGGAGTGAGTCACTAGGGCTTCAGAGTTGACTTCTCGTCCTTGTCTTGGGGGATCAGAAGTCAGTGTGGGTTCGCTAATGGCGAGGGACACTGGTAATAGAGGCAGCGAACCCTCACGTGAAATCAGCCCAGTGCACTCGCTAGGAGTGGCAATTACTGGACGTAGCAGCACACAAGTGCACTACGGTCGAATTCAAAGCGACCGAACGCAAATAAATAAATAAATAAATAAAATTATGCAAATGTGTACGATGCTGATCCCTTCCTGGGGTTTGGATCCCTGCCTGGGGTTCTTCGAAAATAAAGATTCAGAGGAAAGTGCACTCCTCGTGAATCTAGGGGTAGTGTATCAGACATCTAGTCGTCTTCGATAGTTAGTTAGTTAGTCTTTCCTCTTGAGCCTAAGGAGGCGCATAGGGCAGAAGTCATGGCTCTCCATGTCCGGCGGTCAAGATGACGGGACGTGTTTTCTTCTAGCTTGACTTAAGACGGTTGATCGACGGCTCGACAATCCGCCATCATAAAACTCCCCGTTGTGTCGTGCACCGTTCCCATATTCTCATTGCCTGATCTAAGTGAGATTAAAATTGGGTGGAACTACGGTAAAGCTGTGAAAATGTAAACAATATAAAATGACACAAAGTAGTGCAGCTTTACATAACAGATTTACGACACATACAGGACGTTGTGGCGATTAGCCTTCATCCGCAAACAAACACATTCACAAAACACAACATATAGTCAAGGAGATCTCCTGTGACTACATCAAAAGGTGACGACAGGACGAGAAGATGAGCACCTATGAAGACATCCGCATACAGTGGAAGTGATACATTACCAACAACTACACGTACAGGAAAGAGATGCAAGCTTTCATCACATTCAGGATTCATTGCTTCGTCGTCTCTTGTTTTCAGACGTCATTTTCAGCCCTCGGGAAAAGCGTGTCGTGTTTTCTGTGTATTTACTTCGCCCTTGTGTGTCCCCTGACAAGGATTTCTGTGGACACGTTAGGTTTTATATGGGCCTCTTTACTGCTGAGCACGCAAGTCACAGCCTTCGTTCGTCTGTAGTTTTGTAGTTGTTGTTGTTGCTCTTCTTTCACCACTCCCTCAGCGTGGCCGAGAGGTTTGACGCTCTCACGCTTAAACTTTTGGTGCGATGACAGCGGGGTAGTGAGTGCATTCCACACACCGATCAGTTGGACTGAAAAGTTGACTTCTCATTCAGAAAAGTGATAGCAGACCTCTGAACGTCAACTTGCCTAGAACATCCACCTGGGTTTGATGGCAACTTTCTGCAAGGACATGCATCATATTTTTTCTAAGCACGCCCGCCCCACAATAATCTCTACCCCAGCTAACAACGACGACACAACACACTTACTCACACACACACACACACGCACACACACGCGCGCGCGCGCCCGCGCACAGACTAATACACACAAATCAACACATTTCTCCGCCATTTCACGCATGCGCAACAGCTCCAGACCGTAAACTTGACAAGACTATTCCAGAACCGTACCGCGTAAGACACTCCAGTTGATTTCTGCGTGTTTATGTATTTAGTTTCCTCTTGTACATTTTAATGACCAAAACATTCTGTGAAGATTACAAACAGCCAGGGGAGAGACATTCGGCGGTGACCACGCATGACATACAGTATATTAGCAGAACGAGACGAGGCGGGCCGGCGAGGGCTGTTGTCCCAGAGTTGCTCGCTTTGTTTCTCTGCTTCTTGGCTGTGAACATCACGTGATGTGTTATTGCTGTTTTTAATTATGTGATGAAATGTCGCCCAACTTTCAACGACTCGTTAATTCTCTGTAGTTCACTCTAAGCTTGATAATCCCCCTACTTCCTTATTGTAGCGGTGCTTTTCTTTCTTTCTTTCTTTCTTTCTTTCTTTCTTTCTTTCTTTCTTTCTTTTTTTCTTTTTTTCTTTCTTACTTTCTTTCTTTCTTTCTTTCTTTCTGTCTATCTGTCTGTCTGTCTGTCTGTCTCAAATTATCTGTATATTATCGTTTTGCATAAAATTTTTCTTCCTTTCTCCATTGATTATTCTGTAGTTATATTACTTTCCTTCCTTCCTTTCTCTGATTATCTATTGCAGTTTCTTTCTTTCTTTCTTTCTTTCTTTCTTTCTTCTTTCTTTCTTTCTTTCTTTCTTTCTTACTTTCTGTCTGTCTGTCTGTCTGTCTGTCTGTCTGTCTGTCTGTCTGTCTGTCTGTCTGTCTCAAATTATATGTATATTATCGTTTTGCATAAGATTTTTCTTCCTTTCTCCATTGATTATTCTGTAGTTATATTACTTTCCTTCCTTCCTTTCTCTGATTATCTATTGTAGTTTCTTTCTTTCTTTCTTTCTTTTTCATTCTTTCTTTCTTTCTTTCTTTCTTTCTTTCTCTGGTCATCTATCGTATTAACATATGTAAATTAAGTCTTTCTGCCTATTTCCTGTAACCCCTATATCATTGTATTATATCTTCGTTTTCTCCTCCCCCTCTCTCTCCCCCTTTCCGTCTCTGGTTATTTATATATTCTTACCCTCTTGTCCTCTCTCTCTCCTTCTTCCTCCTCTCTTTCTCTCTGGTTATCTATATATTCTAACTTTCCTGCCCTCTCTCTCCCTCTATCGTTATCTATATCTATTGCAATCTTCCACACTTCCCTCTATGCCAGGACGTCCCATCTGTTGCAATCTTCCACACTTCCCTCTATGCCAGGACGTCCCATCTGTTGCAATCTTCCACACTTCCCTCTATGCCAGGACGTCCCATCTGTTTCAATCTTTCACACTTCCCTCTATGCCAGGACGTCCCATCTGTTGCAATCTTCCACACTTCCCTCTATGCCAGGACGTCCCATCTGTTGCAATATTCCACACTTCCCTCTATGCCAGGACGTCCCATCTGTTGCAATCTTCCACACTTCCTTCTATGCCAGGACGTCCCATCTGTTGCAATCTTTCACACTTCCCTCTATGCCAAGACGTCCCATCTGTTGCAATCTTCCACACTTCCCTATATGCCAGGACGTCCCATCTGTTGCAATCTTCCATACTTCGCTATATGCCAAGACGTCCCATCTGTTGCAATCTTCCACACTTCCCTATATGCCAGGACGTCCTATCTGTTGCAATCTTCCACACGTCCCTCTATGTCAGGACGTCCCATCTGTTGCAATATCTTCCACACTTCCCTCTATGCCAGGACGTCCCATATGTTGCAATATTCCACACTTCCCTCTATGCCAGGACGTCCCATCTGTTGCAATCTTCCACACTTCCCTCTATGCCAAGACGTCCCATCTGTTGCAATCTTCCACACTCCCCCCCCCCCCAGGCGGTCCCATCTGTTGCAATCTTCCACACTTCCCTCTATGCCAGGACGCCCCATCTGTTGCAGTCTTCTACACTTCTCCCCATACCAGCCATTGCTGTGTTGCAATTTGTTATGATAAATGTGGAGTGTTTGGATAGTTGTGAGAAATGTCGAGTGTTGGGTTGGTTGTGAGAAATGTCGAGTGTTGGGATGCTTGAGAAATGTCGAGTGTTGAGATGGTTCTACGTGAGAAATGTCGAGTGTTGAGATGGTTCTACGTGAGAAATGTCGAGTGTTGAGATGGTTCTACGTGAGAAATGTCGAATGTTGAGATGCCATTGGTTTTCCCTCGCTAAATCTTGCAGCTGTTTCATACACATGCTACTACTACTTCTAGTGTACTGGGCTGATTTTTGCGCATGGATGAACTTTCCCTATTACCAGTGTCCTTCGCCAGCAGGCGAACTCATTCCGACTTCAGAGGTACCTGTAATTTACGTCCCCAAGTCAAGGACGGGAAGTCAACATTTTAATCCAACTGACCGGTGTCGGGGTTGAACTCGCTGCCTCGTCATCAGCACACGGATGCTTATCTATTCGGCCACACTGATCCCCTGTCGCATTTGTAGTGTCATTATTGGTGTCCCCTGGCGGAACCTGTGGATTGACTAGCAGTGTGGTTTCTGGGGCGGCGGTGTCCGAGGGGACGGGGGACACACATTGGGGACGTGGCTTCTGTTGTCTGTGCTGGGATGTTGTTCAGTGGGTTGTGATTGTTGTATAGGAATAGATGATGTCTGTACTGGGATGGTGTTCAATGGGTTGACAAGATTGTGTTTGTTTGTTATGTGCTGACGAAGGCTTTGGCCGCAAAGTCCAATTTGTTTCTGTAATCGTGGTTTAGTAAAGCTCACAATCTACTTCTCGTTTTGTTGTTGTTGTTGTTGTTTGATTCATTAAGTGGGTTGAGATTGTTGTATAGGAATTGATGATGTCTACGATTTCTTGTGGCAGATTGTTACCCTCTGAGCTACGGAGAGAGAGAGAGAGAGAGAGAGAGAGAGAGAGAGAGAGAGAGAGAGAGAGAGAGAGAGAGGAAGAGAGAGAGAGAGAGAGAGAGAGAGAGAGAGAACGAACGAACGAACGAACAAACTTTATTTTCAAAGGGTTAAGAATTGGGCACGCAGGCCTGTCTAACATTCTGCCCTTCTATCACTCTCTTTCATACATTATTTCATTCACACATCATTCAAGGCTAACAAAGAACAGTAACAATATATATATATATATATATATATATATATATATATATATATATATATATATATAGAGAGAGAGAGAGAGAGAGAGAGAGAGAGAGAGAGAGAGAGAGAGGGGGGGGGGGAGAGGGAGAGATATTTACTACAATCTGACATTGTGTGGGTAGTTGAAATATTTAAACAGGTGTGAGCATTGTCGGCTGAAATGAGCGAGAGAAATAAAAAAAAGAGGGGAGCGGATAGAAAGAGAAAAAAGAGAGGTGAGAGTGACAAAGAGTAGGTTAAAGACGATGCTTGAAAGAGAAAGGGGCAAGAGAGAGAGAGAGAGAGAGAGAGAGAGAGAGAGAGAGAGAGAGAGAGGAGGGGAGTAAAGAGATATAGATTGGGGGGGGGGGTGAGAAACAGCAATAACACAGAGGAGGGTTGCAGAATGGAGTGAGACTGAATATTACAGAATATTCTGAAGCACAGGAGAGTAAGTTAGAGGGGAGAGACATAGAGGGAATAATACCGTAGGGTTATAGGGAGGGACGAGGCAGATATGAGTAAAACGGGGAAGACTGAAGAATAGTGGCATGAAGAAGCACTGTGAGGAGACAAGAAGATATAAAGAGGAGAGAACGACAGCGGGAGCTGACAGAATGGCAAGATGATACAGTGAAAGGATAGAGAATAACATGCATCATAAGATGAAAGAGACACAGAGGCATTGAGAGAGAGAGAGAGAGAGGAAGAGAGAGAGAGAGAGGAAGAGAGAGAGAGGAGAGAGATAGGAAGAGAGAGGAGAGAGAGAGAGAGGGAGAGAGAGGGAGAGAGAGAGGGAGAGAGAGAGAAAGAGACAGAGACAGAGACAGAGACAGAGGGGAGAGAGAGAGAGAGAGAGAGAGAGAGAGAGAGAGAGAGAGAGAGAGAGAGAGAGAGAGGGAGAGAGAGAGAGAGGGAGAGAAGGACCAGGCAGAGAAAGATATATGTAAGAAAGATGCCTTGATGAAGTGGCCATATGGCAAATCAAAATCGACTACAACTTTCGGAGTCGGCACACCCCGGGGGTCCGACAGTTGTACACTGACATATTATGATTGTGCATGTATCCGTTGTCTTGGTGATAAAATTCTATCCCTTTCATCCTTTCATCTCATTTCTTCTTACGTTTCCTAATCTGTTTCCTGCGCTTTCCAAGACATAAAGATGATCGTTCAAATTTGAGTAATGTAGTTTTTGCTTTTTATTAATAGAGTAAAGTTTGAAGTGTCCCAGTGGGTTGCCGATCCCTCTCCCTCCCTCGACACAACGCTCGGTTTTAGATTCTATTGATTTCGGCTTGACGCCTCAGCGAGAAATATTTCTAGTAGAATATATCCGTCAATTAACACAATTCTTGCCTAATGGGCGGGGCGTAAGTTTCACTTGCTAACATTGGAATAATTCCTTGCGCATTGATTGGTTGAACAACATCGCCGAAAGGCAAGGAACCAATGAAATTTACCGTGGGCGGGCAGATAGTCGCGGAAGTAATCTGTCGTCTGTAAGAGGACGATCGCCATGGAACCGAAAGATTCCAGAACTGAAGCGTTGAAAGACACGACAGGGAGGCGAGGGAGGAAACCCGTTTCTGTGTTTGTTCAAGAGAAGGAAGGTGAAATATAAATATTTCTTTTTCCTAAACGTGAGCGTTGGCTGGTGGGATTCGGCAGTCGCTATATGTGATTTACAGTCACCGTTGTAGAACAGCTTCATCGAATGAACAGTCTGTGATACAGCAGCACGACGACCAGATCATGTCTGCCTGTTCGCTGTTCTGCTTAATTGATGTGCATTTGTGTGCGAGTTCGTGCAGGCCTGACCTGAGCACACCGTAGGTTGGGGACGTTGTTAGCGAACTGGTTCTCTTACAGTGGTTAGTTCTGTCACACATCGTGACTACAGGCGTTAATTACTTACTTTTACAAGATTTGCGTGATTAGCTCTTTTACAACCCGTGACTACTGTGACTACCAGTTCTCTCACAACCCATGACTTCAGTGATTTGTTCCTTCACAAACCGTGACTTCGGTGATTAGTTCCTTCACAACCCATGACTTCAGTGATTAGTTCTTCACAAAACGTGACATCAGTGATTAGTTCTTTCACAAACCAGGACTTCAGTGATTAGTTCCTTCACAAAACGCGACACCAGTGATTAGTTCCTTCACAACCCGTGACTTCAGTGATTAGTTCCTTCACAAAACGTGACATCAGTGATAAGTTCTTTCACAAACTGGGACTTCAGTGATTAGTTCCTTCACACCCAGTGCCAACAGTGGTTGCTCAAACGCCTGCACATTTGAGGTAAGTGATACATTATGAACTCACCTTCGCCCTCAGTAAACTGCGAGCCACTCCAAGTGGCAGGCACACATAAGGTAGAATCCCTGGCACGCAGCTCTACGTCAGGGGCGGAGAACCTATTCTTCTGCCAAGGGCCATTGGGATACTCGCTGGCCATACACAAGTCATCATCTAGTGCCTTGCCGACCGGCCTGGGCGATCATGTCTCTCCACATCTCGCGATCTCCAACGTCATGGATCAGTTCGTGTGTTGACCCCATTCCGTGCCATAACACAATACTGTTAAGGATTTTCTCTCGCTGTCTCCCCCTGTCTCTCTTTTCATAAATCTTTCCGGTTGTCACAACATGTTCCAGTTTATGTCTTCTTATAATGTTGCCAAAAATGAATCTCTTTCTGCTGTTTGTGATATGTTGCCTTTGCGACTTAGCTTCCCTCAAAATTTTCAGATGTCACATTTTGCCTGTCCAAGGAATGTTTAGTATTCTTCTATAAAACCCTATCTCCAAATCCTCCAGGGATTTATTTGTCTGTTTACTAACTCTCCTGGATTCGCAGCCGTATGTCAGAACTGGTTCCATGTTAATTAATTTCATATCCCTTACAGGACGTGGCAGTCAACTCCAGCATTTTTTGGCTGTGTGTGATTCCTTGGCAAGTATATGTTCAGTAGTTTGCCATTTCTTCCTGGACAACCAGCACTCATACCTTGTTGATGAATACCAACGCAATGCGGTTAGGTTCTTCTTCTTCTTCTTCTTCTTCTTCTTCTGCGTTCATCCGGAGATTTTTTTTTTCCGGACGTGATTGCGTTGTGCCTGTTTACAGCAGAGCTGCGTTCTCGCTCCGTTAGGCCGACACATCCGACTTCTGCGGGCATTTGTTGACCGGGTTAACCTTCCCGGGGGGTTAGGTTCTAAATCACCCACAGCTGTGTTTCGAACGCGGTATGCAGAGTTACGAATTGCAATTGTAACCCATTGGCTACAGGCCGGCTGGGTATATGTAACATACAATCATTCTTTTTCTAATCTCCAACGACACGGACTTATTGCATAACATGTTCTTCGTTTGACAGAATCATTCAAAGTTATGAACTTTACAACTAGCTTGCTATATTTGCTCAAACGTTTAATTAACTCACCCCTAATGTGATGGCTGGAGCTGCTTCTCCCTGGTGAGGCGTGTGACGTTAGCTGATGTTGGTGGTGTTGCTCCTAGATGTATTATGATTGTTTATAAAGCTTCTAGATTTATTGAATATCGAGTTCCGCCTGTGATTGCCTTGGCAGGGCCTAACCAGATGATTTCGCGTCCCTCATACGGCCCGTGAGCCAGACGTTCCCCGATCCTACTCTACTTGATAACTGCGTGTACATGAAGAAGAGATGTCTTTTGATCCAGAAACCGTATGATGTCGCTCGGTCAAGTTATTCTGACTTCACTAGTCAAGTCATGTTTGTTTATCACTAAAAGAGAATACCAAATCGTCTGTGAGAACAGGAAAATATTGGCGCGGATATTTCCACTAGTTTGTGAGGGAGAGTAAATATTTGGGCGGATATTTCCAATCGTTTGTGAGAGAATGGAAATATTTGGACCTATATTTCCAATAATTTGTGAGGGTAGACAAATATTTGTGAGAATATTTCTAATAGTTTATATGGGTAGACGAATATTTAGGAGGATTTATGCAATAATCTGTGTCCCTAGACCAGTATTTTGGGACGATAATCCCAATAATCCGTGGGTGTAGGCAAATATGTGGGCCGATATTTCTAATCATCTGTGGATGTAGGCAAATATTTGGGCCGATATTTCTAATCATATGTGGGGTAGGTAAATGTTTGGCCCGATATTTACAATCATTTGTGGGGGGTAGGCAAATATGTGGCCGATATTTCTAATCATCCGTGGGGGTAAGCAAATATTTGGGCCGATATTTCTAATTATCTGTGGAGTAGGCAAATGTTTAGGCCGATATTTCTACTCATCTTTGGGGTTAGGCAAATGTTTGGGCCGATATTTCTTATCATCTGTGGAGGTAGGCAAATATTTGGACCGACATTTATAATCATCTGTGCGGGTAGGCAAATAATTAGACCGATATTTCTAATCATTTGTTAGGGTAGGCACATACTTTGACCGATATATCTATTCATCTGTGGTGGTAGGCAAAATATTTGGAACGCTATTTCTAATCATCCGTGGGGATAAACAAATATTTGGGCCGATATATACTATCATCTGTGGGACTAGGTCTGTCTTGTCTGATAATTTGTCCAATCATCTATGGGGGTAAGTCTTTCATGTCTGCCAATTTGTTCAATCATCTGTGAGGGTAGGCCTGTCCATCCATCCATCATGTGCCATGCCGGTAAGCGTGGGCGGTCATGTTTTGCCATCTCACTCGATCACCAGAGTCGTGGATCAGCTCCGTGTGCCTGTCTCGCCCATGTCATGTGGCCAAGCAATCCAGGTATTTGCCTTTAGGTCTTCCCCTTGGTCTGTTCCCTTCGATCTTGCCAGTTGTCACTAAGTTCTCCAGTCCATTTCTTCTCATAACATGCCCAAATAATTTTGACTGTCTACGTCTAATGTCTCTAATCAGTTTACGATCTTCATCTGTTTCTTGAAGGACTTGTTCATTGGTTTTTCTACCTGCCCATGGTATTCTTTGCATTTTCCCCAGAAACCACATTTCCACAGCCATCAGATGTTTTTCAGCGTGACTGCTCATTGTCCAAGCTTCACATCCATACAAAAGTACAGGTTCTATGTATCCCCTCAACACTCTTTTTCTCGTTTCAATTGACATCATTTTATTGGTCAATATGTTTTTCATCTTGCTAAAGGCTACTTTCGCCATGGCAATTCTTGTTCTAATCTCTTCAAGGCATCTCCCATCAGATGTTATTACTGTTCCGAGATAATTGTACCTATTCACTTGTTGAAGAATATTCCCATTTACTTGTAGATCTGTCATGTCTGCCAATTTGTCCAATCATCTGTGAGGGTGAGCACCTCGACACCGCAAGGTACAAGAGGAGCATGATGAGATGAGATGAACGAACGAACGATGAGATGAGATCTGTGAGGGTAGTTCTGTCTTGTCTGCCAATTTTTCCAATCATATGTAGGGGTAGGTCTGTCTTGTCTGCCAATTTGTCCAATCATCTGTGAGGGGGAGGGGTGGGGGATGGGGTGGGGTGGGGGGGGGGGGGGTTGTGTGACGGCAGATAAATGTTTTTGATCGAACATTTTTTTGCTAAAATATTCGTTTTCTCATCGTTATACATTTAAATATTTTATTTTATAATTTTTAATTACAGTAATAAATTGTATATTTAATATTTAATAACTATAATAGAATAGTAATAACATATACAACACAGCAACATCCGCTGTGACAAGGAGATAAATAAAGAATGACCGGATTTGAAGATTATCTTACAATACCATCTGATCCAATGATTATTTTACAACAATATCACCTTATATATAAAGATTATTTTACAACAATATCACCTTATATATATATAAGGATAATTTTACAACAATATCACCTTATATATAAACATTATTTTACAACAATATCACCTTATATATAAACATTATTTTACAACAATATCACCTTATATATAAACATTATTTTACAACAATATCACCTTATATATAAAGATTATTTTACAACAATATCACCTTATATATATAAGGATAATTTTACAACAATATCACCTTATATATAAAGATTATTTTACAACAATATCACCTTATATATAAACATTATTTTACAACAATATCACCTTATATATAAACATTATTTTACAACAATATCACCTTATATATAAAGATTATTTTACAACAATATCACATTATATATATAAGGATAATTTTACAACAATATCACCTTATATAAATATTATTTTATAATATAAACTTATATAAAGATTATGTTACAGCATCACCTTATAGAAAGAAAATTTTACATCAACTTATATAAAGTTCATTTCACAATATCACCTAATATATAAAGATTATTTTTCATTATCACCTTATATAAAGATTATTTTGCAACAATATCACATTATATATAAAGATTATTTTACAACTGTATCACATTATGTATACAGATTATTTTAGAATATCACCTTATATAAAGATTATTGTAAAATATCTTATATACAGAACAGATTATTGCACAACATCACCCTATATTAAGATTCTTTTACAACAATGTCACCTTATATGCAGATTATTTTACAATAGTGTCACATTATATAGAAAGATGATTTTACAATATCACTTTATATAAAGAATATTTTACAATATCTCCTTATTTAATGATTATATTACAATATCACCTGATTAAAGATATTTTTAAAACAATATCACCTTATATAAAGATTATGTTACAACAACATTACTTTATATAAAGATTATTTTCCAACATTATCAAATTATATATAAAGAGTTTTTCACAACAATATCACCTGATATAAAGATCATTGTACAAGAATATCACCTGATATAAAGATCATTTTACAGTATCACCTTATATAAATATCATTTTACAACATCACCTTATATAAAGTTAATTTTACAACAATCTCTCCTCATATAAAGATCTATTAAAATCCATTTTTATTGATCTGCCAAAGAAACCAGACGCTTTAGAATGTGAAGAGCATTACACCATAAGTCTTATGAGTCTCACATCAAAGTTGCTACTTATTATGAACAGAATAAGAAAAAAAGATTAAACCTGAAATTAGTGATGAACAGTGCGGATTTGCTGAGGGAAAGGGCTCAAACAAGGCTAAATATATTTTCAGGACACTATTAGCAAGATCCATAGAAGTAAACAAATGTCTGTACTTATGCTTCATAGACTACACAACACAGAAGTATTTGATAATGGGAAGCTTGAAGAAATAATACAATTACTACAGCAACTGAACGTCGACGGCAAAAGATCTGCGAATAATAAATAACATATATTGGCAGCAAACAGCAGCCATAAGAATCAACAACCTTGTAGGAACATTTCAGTGTATAAAGAAAGGCGCCAGACAAAGTTGTGTATTGTCTCCTGATTTGTTCTCATTGTACAGTGAATATTTAATGAGATCTACATAAAATATGCCAGAGATCCTGGTTGGTGGACATGATATAAATAACTTACGCGGACCTGACGACACCGACTTGATAGCAACAAGTCAGAACAATCTACAGACAATGATAGATACAGTGGTTGTAGAAAGTGAAAAAATGGGCCTTAGTTTGAATAATAATAGAAAGACAGAAGTTATGGTGATATCAAAGAAACAGATTGCGCTTAAATGTGCAGTTAAACTACAGGACGTTATTTTGGGGCAAGTGCAGAAATTCAGATTTCTAAGCACAACGATAACATCAGATGGAAGATGCATCACTGAGATAAAGAATAGAATAGGACAAGCAAAAACCGCATTCTATCAAAAGAAGAATATTTTGTGCAATATGTCACTGTGCTTGAGAGTCAGGAAAACAATTCGTGCATGTTACATAGAACCAGTTTTAACACACGGCTGCAAATCCTGGACAATTAGTAAACAGGCGAAAAAAGCCCAGGAAGCCTCGGAGATGTGGTTTTAAAGAAAATTATTTGGACAGCCAAAAATAGCAATCACGATGTTTTAAGGGAAGCTGATTCACAAAGACAACTTATCACAAACATCAGAAAGAGAGAGACTTCATATTTTGGTCACATTATGAGAAGACACAAATTGGAACATGTTGTGACAACCGGGACGATTTGCAGAAAGAAAGATAGAGGAAGACAGCGTGAAAATAATATTGAGTCTTGTGTCATATACGGAAGGGCGTCAGTCAACACACGAATTGATCCATGACGTCGGAGATCGTAATTTGTGGCGAGGCATGATCGACTACGCCAGCCGGCAAGGCACTGGATGATAATAAGGATCATTTTACAACAATATCACCTCATATAAAGATAAGTTTACAACTATATCACCTTATGTAAAGATCAGTTTACAACAATATCACCTTATACAATGATCATTTTACAACAATATCACCTTATGTAAACATCATTTTACAACAATATCACCTTATGTAAAGATCATTTTACAACAATATCACCACATATAAATATCAATTTACAACTGTATCACCTTATATGAAGATCATTTTACAACAATATCACTTAATATAAAGATTAGTTTTCACCTTATGTAAAGTTCATTTTACAACAATATCACCTTATGTAAAGATCATTTTACAACAATATCACCTCATATAAAGATCAGTTTACAACTATATCACCTTATATGAAGATCATTTTACAACAATATTACCTTACATAAAGATCAGTTTACAACTATTTCACCTTATATAAAGATAAGTATACAACAATATCACCTTATATAAGGATCATTTTACAACAATATCACTTTAGGTAAAGATAATGTTACAACAATATCACCTTATGTAAAGATCATTTTACAACAATATCACCTCATATAAAGATCAGTTTTCAATTACATCACATTATATGAAGATCATTTTACAACAATATTACCTTATGTAAAGATCAGTTTAAAACAATATCATCTGATATAAAGATCATTTTTCTACGCCACGTATTTGGTATATGCTCTAGACCCAAATGTTTATAGTAGCAAAAACTGGGGTTGACTACTGTCGGGTTGTTACTGGAGTCACAGATGTGTATAGTAGCAAAAACTGGGGTTGACTATTGCCGGGTTGTTACTGGAGTCACAGCTGTGTATAGTAGCAAAAACTGGGGTTGACTATTGCCGGGTTGTTACTGGAGTCACAGATGTGTGTAGTAGCAAAAACTGGGGTTGACTACTGCCGGGTTGTTACTGGAGTCACAAATGTTTATAGTAGCAAAAACTGGGGTTGACTATTGCCGGGTTGTTACTGGAGTCACAGCTGTGTATAGTAGCAAAAACTGGGGTTGACTATTGCCGGGTTGTTACTGGAGTCACAGATGTGTGTAGTAGCAAAAACTGGGGTTGACTACTGCCGAGTTGTTACTGGAGTCACAAATGTTTATAGTAGCAAAAACTGGGGTTGACTATTGCCGGGTTGTTATTGGAGTCATAGATGTGTATAGTAGCAAAAACTGGGGATGACTATTGCCGTGTTGTTACTGGAGTCACAAATGTTTATAGTAGCAAAAACTGGGGTTGACTACTGCCGGGTTGTTACTGGAGTCACAGATGTGTATAGTAGCAAAAACTGGGGTTGACTATTGCCGGGTTGTTACTGGAGTCACAGCTGTGTATAGTAGCAAAAACTGGGGTTGACTATTGCCGGGTTGTTACTGGAGTCACAGATGTGTGTAGTAGCAAAAACTGGGGTTGACTACTGCCGAGTTGTTACTGGAGTCACAAATGTTTATAGTAGCAAAAACTGGGGTTGACTATTGCCGGGTTGTTATTGGAGTCACAGATGTGTATAGTAGCAAAAACTGGGGATGACTATTGCCGTGTTGTTACTGGAGTCACAAATGTTTATAGTAGCAAAAACTGGGGTTGACTACTGCCGAGTTGTTACTGGAGTCACAAATGTTTATAGTAGCAAAAACTGGGGTTGACTATTGCCGGGTTGTTATTGGAGTCACAGATGTGTATAGTAGCAAAAACTGGGGTTGACTATTGCCGTGTTGTTATTGGAGTCACAAATGTTTATAGTAGCAAAAACTGGGGTTGACTACTGCCGAGTTGTTACTGGAGTCACAGATGTGTATAGCAGCAAAAACTGGGGTTGACTATTGCCGGGTTGTTACTGGAGTCACAGATGTGTGTAGTAGCAAAAACTGGGGTTGAATACTGCCGGGTTGTTACTGGAGTCACAGATGTGTGTAGTAGCAAAAACTGGGGTTGACTATTGCCGTGTTGTTACTGGAGTCACAGATGTTCATAGTAGCAAAAACTGGGGTTGACTATTGCCGTGTTGTTACTGGAGTCACAGATGTGTATAGCAGCAAAAACTGGGGTTGACTATTGCCGGGTTGTTACTGGAGTCACAGATGTTTATAGTAGCACAAACTGGGGTTGACTATTGCCGGGTTGTTACTGGAGTCACAAATGTTTATAGTAGCAAAAACTGGGGTTGACTATTGCCGGGTTGTTACTGGAGTCACAGATGTTCATAGTAGCAAAAACTGAGGTTGACTAATGCCGGGTTGTTACTGGAGTCACAGATGTGAATAGTAGCAAAAACTGGGGTTGACTATTGTTGGGTTGTTACTGGAGTCACAGATGTGTATAGTAGCAAAAACTTGGGTTGACTTTTGCCGGGTTGTTACTGAAGTCACAGATGTGTATAGTAGCAAAATCTGGGGTTGACTATTGCCGGGTTGTTACTGAAGACACAGATGTGTATAGTAGCAAAAACTCTGGTTGACTATTGCCGGGTTGTTACTGGAGTCATAGATGTGTATAGTAGCAAAAACTGGGGTTGACTAATGCCGGGTTGTTACTGAAGTCACAGATGTGTATAGTAGCAAAATCTGGGGTTGAATACTGCCGGGTTGTTACTGGAGTCACAGATGTTTATAGTAGCAAAAACTGGGGTTGACTACTGCCGGGTTTTTACTGGAGTCACAAATGTTTTTAGTAGCAAAAACTGGGGTTGACTACTGCCGAGTTGTTACTGGAGTCACATATGTTTATAGTAGCAAAAACTGGGGTTGACTATTGCCGTGTTGTTACTGGAGTCACAGATGTGTATAGTAGCAAAAACTGGGGTTGACTATTGCCGTGTTGTTACTGAAGTCACAGATGTGTATAGTAGCAAAAACTGGGGTTGACTATTGCCGGGTTGTTACTGGAGTCACAGATGTGTATAGTAGCAAAAACTGGGGTTGACTATTGCCGGGTTGTTACTGAAGTCACAGATATGTATAGTAGCAAAATCTGGGGTTGAATACTGCCGGGTTGTTACTGGAGTCACAAATTGTTTTAGTAGCAAAAACTGGGGTTGACTACTGCCGAGTTGTTACTGGAGTCACATATGTTTATAGTAGCAAAAACTGGGGTTGACTATTGCCGTGTTGTTACTGGAGTCACAGATGTGTATAGTAGCAAAAACTGGGCTTGACTATTGCCGTGTTGTTATTGGAGTCACAGATGTGTATAGTAGCAAAAACTGGGGTTGACTACTGCCGGGCTGTTACTGGGGTCAGATCAAGAATACTGAAACATGCCAGAGAAGCTCGACGGAGGGGAAACATGACAGAGAAGACTGACGGAGGAAATACATGACAGAGAAGACTGACGGAGGAAATACATGACAGAGAAGACTGACGGAGGAAATACATGACAGAGAAGCTCTAGGATGGGAAAACATGACAGAGAAGCTCTAGGTATGGGAAAACATGACAGAGATACTCGAGGGAAAGAAAATATGACAGAGCGCTCTAGGTATGGGAAAACAAGACAGAGAAGCTCTAGGTATGGGAAAACATGACAGAGAAGCTCTAGGTATGGGAAAACATGACAGAGAAGCTCGAGGATGGGAAAACATGACAGAGAAGCTCGAGGATGGGAAAAGATGACAGATATACTCGAGGGAAAGAAAACATGACAGAGACGCTCGAGGTATGGGAAAACATGACAGAGAAGCTCTAGGTATGGGGGAACATGACAGAGAAGCTTGATGGAGGGAAAACATGACAGAGAAGCTCGAGGATGGGAAAACATGACAGAGAAGCTCTAGGTATGGGAAAACATGACAGAGAAGCTCTAGGTAAGGGAAAACATGACAGAGAAGCTTGAGGGAGGGAAAACGTGACAGAGAAGCTCGATGAATGGGGAAACCGTCACAGAAAAAGGCCAGCGAGGCCGCCAAAGTCTTCTACAATGGAAGAACAATTCTTGTTTCCGTCCGCTCTCTTTGAATTCGAACGTGATCCACGCTGGACTGATGTGTGTGTGTGTGGGCCAGCTTTCCATATTGCTACTGTCCCTCGCCATCAGCAAATTCACCCCGACTTGTGAGGTGCTTGTAATTTACGTCCTCATGTCAAGGACGAGAAGTCACCATTTTATACCAACTGACCGGTGTAGGGGTTGAATCCGCTACCCCGGCATCAGCACACCGGGAGTTTAAGAGCGAGAGCTGTTATCCATTTGGCCATGCCTTTTGACGGACATATTCAGTCTGGATTAAACTACATATTAAATCTGTATTAAATGAAATATTATGTCCGAATTAAACGACAAATTAAGTCCCTATTAAATGATATATTAGGTCTATCCATCCATCCATCATGTGCCATGCCGGTAAGCGTGGGCGGTCATGTTCTGCCATCTCACTCGATCAACAGAGTCGTGGATCAGTTCCGTGTTTCTGTCTCGACCATGCCACAAGGCCAAGCCATCCAGATACTTGTTTCTAGGTCTTCCCCTTGGTCTGTTCCCCTCGATCTTACCAGTTGTCACCAAGTTCTCCAAATCATTTCTTCTCATAACATGCCCAAAAAATTGTGACTGTCTACGTCTAATGTCTCTGATCAGTTTACGATCTTCATTTGTTTCTTGAAGGACTTGTTCATTGGTCTTTCTGGCTGTCCATGGTATTCTTTGCATTTTCCTCAGAAACCACATTTCTACAGCCATCAGATGTTTTTCAGCCTGGCTGCTCATTGTCCAAGCTTCACATCCATATAAAAGTACAGGTTCTATGTAGCATCTCATCACTCTTTTTCTCGTTTCAATTGACATCTTTTTATTGGTCAGTATGTTTTTCATCTTGCTAAAGGCTACTTTTGCCATGGCGATTCTTGTTCTAATCTCTTCAAGGCATCTCCCATCAGATGTTATTACTGTTCCGAGATAATTGTACCTATTCACTTGTTGAAGAATATTCCCATTTACTTGTATATTACACTGTGGTATTTCGTTCTTCCTAGTGACGACCATAATCTGTGTCTTTTTACAATTTAATTCTAACCCTTGTTGTTCACTGTGTGCAACAACCGCATCTACTAAATTTTGCAGGTCCTGTTCATTGTCTGCAATCAAGACTGTATCATCTGCATATCTAATGTTATTGATGCATCGACCCCCAATGTTGATTCCTTCCATATCTTCAATATTTCTGAAAATACTTTCACTGTGCAGGGAAAACAGATCTGGAGACATTACACATCCCTGTCTCACACCTCTCTTTATAGGCTGATTAGGTCTATATGACATGTCAAATTAAGAATGTATAAATGGTCTTAGATAAAACATTGTCGTACGAACGATTAGTAGTATGACTCTTCGCTGGCTGTTGAACGAGGGGAAGGAGCACGTATGGGAAACTCAACTCAGCTGATATATGAAGTCTGTATGAAACGACATATGCAGTCTGTGTGAAACGACATATTAAGTCTGTGAAACGACATATGCAGTCTGTGTGAAACGACATATTAAGTCTGTGAAACGACATATGCAGTCTGTGTGAAACGATATATTAAGTCTGTATGAAACGACATATAAAGTATGTATGACACGACATAGTAAGTCTATATAAAACGACATATAAAGTCTGTATGAAACGACATATAATGTATGTATGACACGACATAGTAAGTCTATATAAAACGACATATAAAGTCTGTATGAAACGACATATAAAGTATGTATGACACGACATAGTAAGTCTATATAAAACGACATATAAAGTCTGTATGAAACGACATATAATGTATGTATGACACGACATAGTAAGTCTATATAAAACGACATATGAAGTATGTATGAAACGACATATAAAGTATGTATGACACGACATAGTAAGTCTATATAAAACGACATATGAAGTATGTATGAAACGACATACTAAGTCAGTATTAAACGAAATATGCTCTCGTCGCTTCAGAGGTCACAGATTGTGAGAATTGTAAGGATATTATGCTCTGGCCATGCGGGTGTACGGGAGAATGAACAGGCTGATAGGCTAGCAGGGAATGCACCTCTTGGTGCATTCTTGCCTATGGACAAGGGGGAGGTGGTCGTGCGCTTGTGGGACCAGGTGGAGAAGGCGGAAGAACAGATTGAGAACCCATATGTGGAAAGAATGAGATTGCGGTGGATCGGCAAGGGTTCTGGAAGAATCTCAAACCTGAGAGGGAAGGCCAGGAGAACTTTTAATCAGATAGCGGTGGGAACGATTAGTAGTATGACTCTTCGCTGGCTGTTGAACGAGTGGACGGAGCACGTATGGGAATGTCCTGAGTGCAGTGATGTCGGTTCTTAACTCAACTCAACTAAACGAAATATTAAGTTTGTATTATACGACATATTAAGTCAGTTTTAAACGACATATTAAGTCTGTATGAAACGACATATTAAGTCTGTGTGAAACGACATATTAAGTCTGTGTGAAACGACATATTAAGTCTGTGTGAAACGACATATTAAGTCTGTGAAACGACATATTAAGTCTGTATGAAACGACATATTAAGTCTGTATGAAACGACATATTAATTATGTATGAAAATACATATGAAGTATGTATTAAACGACATATTAAGTCAGTATTAAACGAAATATTAAGTTTGTATTAAACGACATATTAAGCCCGTTTTAAACGACATATTAAGTCTGTATTACAGGACATATTATGTCAGCATTAATTGACGACATCAAGCGTCTGACCTCACTACCCAGCGACCAGGGGATATTTTGTTACCAGAAGTCCACGTGAAAAAATCCCAACACTCACCGGGGCTTGAACCCGGGACCTCCAGCACTCGAGGATCACACCACACCTCTAGACCACTAAGCAACCTCTTTTCGACAAGGTCTACTTCATTGCACCGGGTTTAAAAAAAATCCCATATGGCTCAGTCTCTTTCCGCAGCTCGGAAAGCGTCGCACAAAGCACGAACTCCGTAACTCCAGCGACGACCCTCAGGATTCTCCGAAAAAATTCACTCG